>CM057830.1:19011746-19031746 GCA_030068075.1 Paguma larvata
GCCACTCAAGCCTAAAAATGCACCGAATTCCTGGTGGAAAAAAAAGAAATAGATGTCACTCCCAAACAAAGACAGGTGCTAAGCTGCGGGAGATGAGAGAAGGGGTGAAAACAGTATCCAGCTTTAATAGCAAAAGCAAATGCTAGCTAATGGCCCGTTCTCAGGAACTCGTTAAGTCATCTCTAAGCAACCACAGGATAATACACTCGTTATTTCTGCTGGTATGTTTCCTAAAAGTGAGGCGTATTGCTTTGAGCTTAGAATATTGGTGGATAGTCCGCCTCACCTCTGTATTAACCTGTTGTCACGAGACCCCTTCTGCCTTATTAGGCCTTCTTAGTGGAATTGTTAGTGGTCATTTGGATGTTCTTATTTACTTTATTTTCTTTGCTCCTAATGTGGGGCTTTTTCACCAAAAATGTTTTTGATTTATCTTTTTTTATGTCCTACAAGATAATTTCCCCCCACCCCCCTCTTTTTTTTTTTTTTTCTTTTCTTTTTCGCCTGATTTGTTTTTGTGTATGGTAAGTTATTCAGAGCTTACACAGAGTGTTTGATGTATTTCCCAAGTTACTGCTTTAGCAGAAGATGGACATTTATCCTCGGATAGGAGCATGTGGGCTCTTGAGGTTCAAGGTCACTGTTTTTGGCTCAGATCTTCTGTTTATTAGCGTTGATATTTCAAGTACACATCAGTGACCAACAAGCTGTAGTACAGCCTTGAATACTGACTGAAAGGGGTCTGAAATTCCTTGGGGAATAAAAATAGCAAAACCACATGCTGAAATTAGAATTTATATTTAGACGATATATTGTCTTTCACTCACCCTGCAGAATTTTATTTTTAAGGCTGTACATTGTGTGGCTCTCTGTTTCTCATTTTAGAAACACATGGAACTCACTGGAAAGTCGGACCTGGTTGATGATAATACAAACAGAGTCTGGGTAAACATGCACGAGTTGCTATGCAGAAGAGGGGCAGAACACTTCGCCCACAAACACCACAATGACTTGGTTTGATCACAAATACAGAGTTGTATTTTGTGGAAGTGTCATTGTGAATCCTGCAGGGCATTTTGGGATTTGTAGTTCAGCATTCCATAGGAAGACCACCAAAGATGTGGGCCGCAAGACCTGCTTCCAGGAAGCGTGCTGTATGTGTGCAAGCTCACCCTGCTGTTGTTCATCGTTCACCTTTCACCTGTGTACCTTCCCGCTTAGATGCAGTACAGGACATACTTGTTGACAAGCCGTGAGGGCTTTGGAGAGGAACCAAATGGTGAAAACAGAGATTTCCAGAGCCCTCTATGTATTAGGGCAGTGCTCCTTAATTACAGAATAGGATTTCCTGGGTCTCAAATCTTCTGTAACCTTGATAATTTTTGTGTGATTTCTTCCTTCAGATGTAATCTTGATGACAACCGTAATAGGGGATCTGTCTCTCCTGGAATGCCAGGCAAAGATCGTTTTCTGCTTTTGAGTCTTGGTTATAAATGATGTTGCTTAATATGTACACCCAATTCATTCAACAAAAATTTATCGAGCACCTCCTCTGGGCCAGGATTCTTAGAGCCACTAGGGATCCAGCAAGGCACTAAACTAAGTCCCTGTCCTCGTGAAACTTACTTTTCAGCCTGGGAGGACAGTAACCAGTAGTTACATGACATGGCAGGCGGTGATAAGAACCATGGAGAAGAATTGAGCCGTGGAGGGAGGAAAGAGACTGATGTGAGCGGGGCTTGCTCATTCCACAGGGTGGTTGAGGAAGTTCTTGATATGACCCTAGGCCAGGAGGAGGGGAGGCGGCCTGCCTTGGAGATGTGTAGACGGAACGTATGCCGGGCACGAAGAACCGCAACCATGAGGGGCTGAGGTACGAGGGCGCTTGGCACATGTAACAAACAGCAACGAGGCCAGTGCGGCCAGAGTTGCGTGAACGGGGTGGGTGGAGGGAGTAAGAAGAGGTTAGGAGAGGGAGATGGAGGGGGTGGCATAGACCATTGTAAAGACTTTGACTTTAATTCTAGGGCAGACGGGGAGCCGCTAGGGGGTTCTGAGCAGAGGAGTGCCGTGGTCTGACCGTAAGCGAATCGCTTGGATGGCTGTGATCCAGGCAAAGGATGATGGGAGCTTGACCAAAAAGATAGTAGGGGAATCTGTGAGAAGTGGTTGAATTCTGCAAGCATTTTCAAGTCCAAACTGATATGATTTATTACTCAGGTCTTTTTTTCCACTGTGTTATTATATAGAGCGAGTGGCAGAGACATTCCTTCCTGCAGTGTACGGATTCTAAATTGAATTCTAATACATTTAATTACTCACCTAATAATAAGTAACTTTCAAGTAAAAAAAATTGCATCGATTCCTTACCCGTAGAACAGATTCTTCCTGAACACAGACTTCATGGTTGACTCTTGGCCATACAAAAGACACAAAAGATTTTGTGGACCCCACCTGGCGTGGCACTGTCCTTGCTCTTAATACACTTTTGGTGGGGGGAAGTGACTTGTGTTCAACTCTGAGCCCACATTCTGGCTGACGATGCAAAATTTCTGGACCAGAGACAACACACGCGTGCGCACGCCCAGAGGCAGAGATCCCTGAAAGTCAGGAGATTCACAGCTGGAATGAGCCATTGTCTCGAATGGGTGTGTGTTCATCCATATGCAGGTGTGTTGAAGGGGTGGCAGGAAGTAATTAACAACTGCTATACTAATTTTTTGTATAAACATGTACATAAGTGGTTAGAGAAGGGAAAGATGAGAGATGATTGCGTAGCAAAGGTGAGATGTAAGCTAGGACTAGAAAGATCAGTTAGGATATAAATAGGTAGAGATGAGGCAGAATACGTTCTTTTGGGTCTCTTCTTGGTGTCTCTGCTTAGAAGCTGGAAAATTTGGTCTGTTTCTGACGTTAGGAAGACCAGTTTTAGGAAGCTCTGTTGCTTCTGCTTTGAACCAGTAAGTTGAAGTCGAATCTTTAAGAGCAAACTAATCTACAGTTTGATTGGCTGCCAGACCTCACTGTAGTGGAGTCAGACTGTGTTCTTCTTTTTGAATGGTTACAGGTTGCAGAAAATCTTGTTGGGCAAATCTTGGAATTAAGAAGGTATTGGGAGTGTGCTCTATATCCTCTTCATTGTTTTTATCCTTATTACCTTGTCCTTCCACTAGCCTTCTCTCCTCCTCTTCAGTTTACATTCAGTTCTCCTATAACACAATATATGTTTCTCAAAAATCAACGAAGCTATGTAAAATGACACGGTAACAACTAAACGCTTTATGGGAAAAGCGCAGAGGTTGGGGCACAACCCACAATAGCTTCATCAGTGACATAAACAGGAATATAGGAACCTAAAGAAAACAGTGGCATAATTTTACACAGTTTAAATAGCCAAGAAATAGTACATAAGTACTACAATAAATACAGCACTTTACCTTGAAAAGGCCCTGAAGTTGGCTTGCAGAAGGGACCATCGAAGGGGTCGGAGCTTGGGAATTGTGGTGAAGCGATAGAAGGAAGGTTTTCTGAGATTGGAAGGAAAGTTGTAACGAACACCACATGAGGGTGAGTGTAGCTCATAAAACACTAGGTGAAGTGAAGTAGCTGGTCAGTGTGAGAGAGAGGCAGGGAGGGAAGGAGAGTGTGTGGGTGTGTGTGCAGGTGTTTTATATATTCCTGTGTGGCTTGGTTCACCTGGGTATAGTTTTCTGCATACACATAGTTGTTCTCATAGACAGGATCTGTAGAACCAGATCTAAAATTAGCCTTGCCGTATGTTCAAATTATTCTCTGATAGGTTAGTGGCATTGGAATAAATTTTAATTTTCAAAATAAGCCTTGAAGGGAGGCAACTGTACCTTATTTTATCTCGATGATGAACTCACACTTTACTTTCCCCCTGCTTTATTGTTCTCCTCCTCATAATGTCCAAAGATGTTCTTATTTTTACAAAGACTAATGAGTACATCTGTCAACCAGATATTTAAATGTATTAAATATGGAATATCTTGACTTCAGGATGCTTGTCTGGGATTTGAGAAGTAAAAAGGGTTTCAAAGCCATGGGTGCTGTCCTTTTACAGCTTCAGTATCAGTAACCAGGCACAGACATTTGAGGCAGAACAAAACTTCTTTTAAAAAAATAACAATATCTTATAAAACTAATACATCGATGCTGAAGAGATAGGGCAAAATAGAGTTAGTAAGGTCAGATTTCTTAGATTTAAATTTTGATCTAGATCTTAAAGTTGTGAACATGGATTGGAGAAAGAAAGGGAACTCCTAACACCCAGAAAGAATGTGCACATCCCCCAGGTTTTTTCTGTTTCTTTCTCTTCGTTTCCTCATGCCCAGCCCTTAGCTGATCTTAGGGTGACAACAAGCTGCACTGGCAATCACCAGGAGCCAAAACTATAAGGAAGGGGAAAGTGCGCGCGCTCTCTCTCTCTCTCGCGCTCTCTCTCTCTCTGTCTTTCTTTCATAAGTCATTAAGTAAGTAAAGACCCAGCTCCCTTGCTGGAAGACTGGAAACAAGAGATAGCTGTAGGGATCTGGAAGGTACCAGGGAGATCACAGACAGACCACCTCAGGGAATGTTAACCCCATGAAGTTGTTCATGAGCACCTGTGCTCATGCCCCAGCCTGGAAAGAACGGGTCTAAGCCAAAAAGCATACCAAAGACTTTGAGATCTGAGGTAAAAGACGACCATCTAGGACCCAGAATGACTACTGGATGGTGCACACATTGGACAGATCCAGAAAGTACTGCAACATTTTTGAAAACCGAACTGATTCCCGAGCCATAGCCCACAGAATGTGGAATAAAACTCAGTCTAAACCTAATGAAGTCATTTGCCTGCTAAAACAAAAACATCATCAACATTCTCCATACGATTTAAACAAGACCCATAGATTCATAACATACTATTCAAAATGTCCAGGATACAGTTCAGAATTACTTAGTAAAACAAGAACCAGGAAAATCTAAATTTGCATCAGGAAAAAAAAAAAAAAACAGTCCAAAGATGTTAACAATGAGATACACTTAGGGTAGACTCATATGACAAAGACTTTAAAGCTGCTGATATACAAGTGTTCCCGTGAGCAATGGTGAACACTTTTGAAATGAATGAAAAATACAAAGTCTCTGCAAAGAGAGAGAGAGAGAGAGATAAAGAAGAGCTAAACAAAAATATTAGACCTAGAAAATAAAAACCTGGCTGGTGAGCTCAGTAGCAGAATGGAGGTGACAGTAGAGTCCATGAACTTGAAGACAGATCACTAGATATGACCCAATCTTAAGAAGAGAGAAAAAGACTCTGGGAGGTAGGAAACAGAGCTTCAGGGACCTGTGAGACAGTAACAGAAAGTCTAACTTTTATGTCACTAGAGTCCCACAAGAGAGGAGGAGAACCAGAATGAAAAAATATTTGAAGAAATAATGTGATTGTTGTGATGAGCACTGGATGTTGTAAGTGATGAATCACTGAATTCTGCTCCTGAAACTAATATTACATTATATTGGAATTGGAATTTAAAACTGAACTGATACCCGAGCCATAGCCCACAGAATTTAGTTGGAATTTAAATCAAAACTTGAAAGAAACAAACAAAAAAGAACGTGAAAACTTCCCATATTTGGCAAAAGACATAAAATTTTTAGAAAGCTAAGTGAACCCAAACAGAATAAACCCAAAGAAATCTACTCCCAGACACATTATAATCAAACTTTTGGAAACAGAAAACGAATTTAAAAATCTTAAAAGTAGCCAGAGAAAAATGATTTATTCTAAGGGAAAATTATTCAAATGGTGATACATTTCTCATCAGAAACCATGGAGACCAGAGGAAGTGCAACCGTGTTTCTAAAGTGCTCAAAGAAAAGATTTAACTCAGAATTTTATATCTAGCAAAAAAGAAAAAGTCTTTAGTAGTAAAGGTAAAACAGAGACATTTTTAGATGAGAGAAAACTAAGAGAATTCATTGCCAGCAGACCTGCTCTGAAATAATTGGTAAAGGAACTTATTCAGACAGAAGGGAAATGATACCAGAAAGAAACTTAAAACATCAAGAGTGCATAAACAACAAAAGAAATATTTTTCTCCTTGAGTTTATGAAATACATTTCATGCCATCATCTGATAAAGTTTTCATTGTACGTAGGTGTAATATGTAAGACAACTGCAACATAAAAGGAAGAAAGAAAAGGGACCTATATGGGTTTGTACACTCCACTTAATGTGATAGAATTTTGTTTCTCAGTGTTTTATCATCCTTAACTATGAACTATACAAAGAGATGTCAAAAACACAATTAATTTAATAATAAAATATGTTCACAGGTGCCCGGGTGGCTCATTCAGTTGCACGTCTGACTCTTGATTTCAGCTCAGGTCACGGTACCAGAGTCATAGGATCGAGCCCTGCATCACGCTCCACACTCAGCGTGGAGCTTGCTTAAGATTGTCTCTCTCTTTCTCTCTCTCCCTCTCTCTCTCTCTCTCAAATTAAAAAATATGTTCAAATCCCCCAAAGGGGGGCAGAAAATGGAGAAGAAGGAAAAACAGAGGGAACAGACACAAAACAAATAATAAAATGTAAACCCGAGTCTAAAACATATCAACAACTGTGCTAAATGTGTATACACCAATTAAAAGGCAAGTTATTACAATGGATTTTTTAAATGATGCCCCTCTAAAGTGTCTTCAAGAAACTCACTTCAAATATAGGTAGATTAAAAGTAGAAAAATGGCAAGAGATATACCACTCAAACACTAATCAAAAGAAATTTAGAGTGGCTATATTAATAGCAGAAAATTAGACTTCAGAGCAAAGAAAATTACTAGGAATAAAGAGGAACTTTGCATGACGATAAAAGAGCTAATTCACTAAGAAGAGATAATCCAAAATGTGTATGTACCTAACCTCAGTGCTTCGAAATACCTGAAGCAAGAGCTGGCAGAACTGAAAGGAGAGACAGACAATCCATAATTATACTTGGCAACTCTAACACTCCTTTCTCAGTAATTGATAGAAATATTGGACAGAAAATCAGCAAGGATATAGAGGAAATGACAACCGACCGGAACTAATTGATTTTATGGAACACTCCCCCCAGCACAAGCTCAATCCACATTCTTTTCAAGTGCACATGGAACTTTCGGCAAAATAGACTGTATTCTGGATCATAAAAGGAGCCTTAATGAATTTAATAGAATTAAAATCATACAAAGTAAGTTCTCTAACCATAATGGAATTAAACCCGAATAAATAAGAGACCAATAATGGGAAAATCTGCAAGTACTTAGAAATTAAACAACAAATTTCTAAATAATGCATGGGTCAAAAAGGGTCTTGAGTAAAACTAGAAAATATTTTGAACTGAGTGAAAATGAAAATAAAACATTTTATACAGTGATTGAAACAAGATATACCGTAATGTGTAGTATCATACAAAATAGGCCAATTACCAATATTTGAATGCTGACACCACTATTTATTCATCATGGGTGCACATAAACTCCGTAAAATACTCAAATAGCAAGTGTCAAGGGATTGTATATTCACCTAGTTGATAAAATAAGCTTGTTAATTTGGCAGGTAAGTATTAAATAATCATAATGATTACAATCAGGTGACTAAGGGAGAAAGTAGAAAACCGAACAAAGTAGGATGCAGCTAAAGCAGTGCTTAGAGGGAAATTGATAGCATTAGATGTTTATGTTAGAGAAAAAGAAAGGTCTCAAGTCAGTCTGAGTTTCTGCCTAAAGAAAAGAAAAAAAGAGAAAATGAACCCACTGCAAGCAGAAGAAAGGAAATAGTGAAGATAAGACCACAGATTCTTAAAGGATAACAAGGGCATATTATCCATATTTGATAACTCTGAGGTAGTGGACCAATTCCTTACAAGTCATAAACTATAGAAATCCATCTAAGATGAAATGGAGGATGCCTGCGTGGCTTAGTCTATTGAGCATCCAACTCTTGATTTTGGCTCAGGTCATGATCCCAGGGTCGTGGGACCAAGCCCTGTGTCAGACTCTGTCCTCTGGATGGAGCCTGCTTAAGATATTTATTCCCTCCCTCCCCCCATATACATATATGTATCATACATACATATTTCATATTTTTCATACATATATTTCATATATATATATATGAAATGGATAACCTCAACACTCCTGTATCTGTTAATTGAATTCATAATTAAGAATAAAATTGGAGGATTCATTTGAAGTCTTATAATAATATAGGTACAATAATCAACGAAGTGTGCTATTGGCAAAAGGATAGGCTCCTAGTCCAATGGAAGAGAATAGAATGGATTCACACAAGTGTTACTGTTTGCTTTTTTGACAAAGATATGTAGACAGTTTAATAGAGAATATATAATTCTTTCAACAAGTGATGTTAAAAAATTAACTTCGACCATATTTAGAAAAAAATGAACTTTGACTTAAATCTGTTACGTTATACAAAAATTAGCTGAAAATGTATCACAGTTCTGATTGTAAAACTAGAAAACCTTAAGAAGTAGTACAGAAGAGAAAATCTATGTTACCTAGAGTTATGCAGAGTTCTTAGACCTTAGACCAAAAATATCATCCATGAAATTTTAAAAATTCATCTGGTCTTTATCAAAATAAAAAACATTGCTTTACAAAAGATATTCTTTTTTTAAGTTTATTTATTTATTTATCTTAGAGCAAGCAAGCAAGCATGAATGAGGGGCAGAGAATCCCAAGGAGGCTCTGTGCTATCAGTGCAGAGCCCAGCATGGGACTCAATACCACTAACCACGAGATCATGATATGAGCCAGCAATCAAGAGTTGGACGCTTCACCAACTGAGCCACCCAGATGCCCCTGTAAAAGATACTCTTAAGGAAAAACAGTGACAGGCGAATAAGTTGGACAAAGTACACAAATCACATATCCACAAAAGGACCTGTATCCACTATATACAAAGAACTTGCCCAATTCAACAGGAGAAAAAGCAGACAGTCCAATTTAAAAATAAATAAAAATAATTGAACAGATTCTTCACTAAAGAGGATATAAGGATGACAGATAAACATGGCAAAAGTTGTTCACCAGTACTGGCATCAGGGAAATGCAAATTGAAACCATGACAGGGTACCACCCTACACCTATCTGAGTGGCTGAACTATAAAACACACTACCAAATGCTGGGGAGGATGTGGAGCAACAGGAGCCTTCATCTGTTGCTGGTGAGAAGGTTAAATGGTGCCACCAGTCTGGAAACACTTTGGCAGTTTCCTATGAGGATAAATACATATGTAAACCATATGACCTAGCAGTCCTCCTGGATATTTACCCCAAATAAGTGGGAACACATGCTCATTTAAAAAAAAAATACACAAATGTTTATAAGCAGCAGAATTCATAATAGCCCAAAACTGGAAACAACCCAAATACACTTCAGTGGATAAATGAATAAACTACGGTACTTTGATGTGGAGTATTACTCGGCAGTAAAAGGTAATGGGACTACTGATAGACCCAACATCTCAATGAATCGTAAAGTCATTGTGCTGAATGAAAAAAGCCAGACTCACAAGACTATAAACTGCATAAACCCATTTATAGGGCATTCCTGAAATTATAGGATTGTAGTGATTGAGAACAGATCAATGGTTGTCATGTATTAGAGAATGGTATGAATACAAAGGGGCAACAGGAGGAAGTTTTGGGGGTGATGGAAATTTCAGATATCCTGATTGTAATGAGTGTTAACATGCGTTAAAAGTCACAGAACTGCATTCCTCTCCCAAATCAATTCTATGGTGATAGGGTTGTTTGGTTTTTTTTTTAAGTTTGTTTATTTATTTTGAGAGCGAGCGTGTGGGGGAGAGAGGGAGAGAATAGAATCCCAAGCAGGCTCTGCATTAGCAACGTGGAGCCCGACGTGGAGCTCGATCCCAGGAACCATGAGATCATAACCTGAACCAAAATCAGGAGTCAGACGTTCATCCAGCCAAACCACCCAGGAGCCCCTTGGTGATAATTTTAAAAGTAAAAATTGAAGCAAATCAAATTTTTGTGGCTTAGTGATAAGAAGATCTAACTCTGCTTGAAGGACCTTGTAAAAGGATTCCTTTTATACATAAAGAAACATGAATTAAATGTCCAACATTGAGGTTACCATAAATTGAGTTCCAAAGCTGCCAAGCTGAAAACCAGGCACACCTGAACAGTTATGTCATTGTGAGCCCCTGCTAAGCTGTCTGTCAGGGAATATACACCATGGAGGAAGTATCCGTCTATGACCCATTAATGTTCTCATTACTAGAGTAATGAGAATAATGTGTTTACTAGAGTAAATACAAAGAAAGGTCTTTCCTAACCTTAGCTTAAGAAATGGGTGGAATAGATTTGGGCATCAGAGTGCGAGGCCACTCATGCAAGTTCTAACCTATTAGTTAAGAATGTAAAGCCTTGATGGGCGCCTGGGTGGCTCACTCAGTTAAGCATTCCAACTCAGGTCACGATCTTGCAGTTTGTGAGTTGAAGCCCCACTGTCAGTTCAGAGCCTGCTTGAAATTCTCTCTCTCCCTCTTTCTCTGCCCCTCCCTAGCTCGCTCTCTGTCTCTTTCTCTGTCAAAATAAACATTCTTTGAAAAGAACATAAAGCCTTTAAAACATGACAGGGTTTTGAATAAGAGACTGGATATTGGAGCAGTGTGGTTTTTTGACAGTGGTCGGGAGAGTTCAGGAAACTCTGCGGTTTTTTTATGCAGTATAGACATGTGTTTGCCTGTAGTTCCCGTTCTTTTATTTATTGGGGGGGAGCAGACACAGCATCATAGAGGACAAGAAAATGTCAATCCTGGTGGGTTTCCTCTTCTTCTCACCATAGCCAGCATTCTGGAATATCTTCCAAACATGTACCTTCCTGTTGGTTAAAGGTGATTATTTAAAAACAAACAGACAACACGGAAAAAAAGCGCAGTTTCTAAATTTTTATAATAGTAACTGGGAATGTAAATTAGTTTCAGTCATTTTCCTTTTGCTCTCCTGGTTTAAACTCGTGGTTAAGCTTATTTCACATTCACAACAGCTAAAACAGTGTGGCTGAGCAAGGTGAAGGGGTTTAAGCTGGGGTCATATTGGCAGGTGAGACCTCCTCCAGGCCTGTGCGTGACTGAGGCTCACGTTGCCTCTAGCAGCTTCTGCCCACTTGTGCTAGCTCTAAAGGGGAACAGTATTGCAACAACGATGTTTTCTTTCCTTTTATTTTCTGTTACAGTGGTTGTGATTGCGTGCCATTTCCTATTAGACTTATGAAATTTACATCTTCATCTTCAGCTGATAATGTACCACTTTGCTCTTTTTGTTTCTATTTGGAGAGCATCGGTTCTAGCTCGTACACTGTGGATATACCTCATGGGATTTTATTAGCATTACAAAGTGTTTGAAACTGCATCCCATGGGTGGGACCACAGACCTTATCCAAAGATATTCCTGGAGTATTTACACTTTTATCTATTTTATTTATGAGGTTGCTCTATTAAGGTTTATCTGTAAAAATAGGTTCCATTACTCAGAAACTGTTTGAAAACCACTCACCTGGACAGATAACATTCACAGATAATGAGAACTTGAATTCGTCACCAGTCATCTCCACTTCCCATCCCTCTAAACTTTTAGAACATTGCTAACAGAAACATTTGACTGATTTTATGCCTTATTTACTCACTATGGGCACAGTGTTTATTAAATACCTACTACATTCCAGTACCATATTACAGGAAGGTGTATTACTTTTTTTCACTTCGCTGGTTGAAAAACTGCTGAGAAGTGAAGTGGTCTAAGGCAGGAAAGGGGAAGAATAAGGATGTGGATTATCTGCATCCGAATAATTGAGCACCACAGTGTGTATATTCAAGGTGGTGGTGACTCAAGTGAGATAGGTGGGTGGTAACAAATGATTTGAGAGAAACAGACCTGCTGGAGCTCAGATAGAGGCACTTCTGTTACAGTCATTGAGAATTACAGAACAATTAGAGCCAAGAGGAATGCAGGAAAAAAAAAACAATACACTTTTTCATGTCACTGTAACCTGCCAGGGAATCAAATAAGATGAAAGTATTATGTAGGCTTGGGAACTAAGGAATGCTTCATTGTCGATCTCAAACTTTTCTGTTCACACCCCAGATAGAGAGTGATAGAGCATGAAGGGCGAGACGGAAAAACGGACTGAAAATGGGATCTTAAGTCTGTTGAAGCTGGAGTGAAGCCTGTCTCAGGAAACAGAGGACAACTTTTTCAAAGAGGAGGGACAGCATTAGTAGGATATATTATCAAAAGGCTTCCCATGTTTTACGACCTAGAGGTGTAGAGCCTGGACAGGTTTTTTGTTTCTTTTTTTCTGATGTTTTTTCAAATACAATTTTTAAGTCTCAAAGCTCTTTTTAAAAAGTTAGAGGAAATTGTCATTTCCTTCCTTTTACGTGAAAGCAGTTGAGAGAAAACACATTCATAGCTGTGTGGTTTATTCCAGGGAAAGTCTATTAGCCAGTTTGTGTCTTATTTAACACATCTCTGTAGGATGGTGTGGTTTCCTATTGGATGTAGAAGGCATTCTAGCTAAGTTTTCCATAGGAAAGACCAGGTCTTGGATACAAGCAAGCTTCATTTCTAATTAAACAAGTGTCTAATACTGTAATTTTTATAACACACCCTGAAAAGAAAGAACAAAGAGCACCCAGATCAGTTTTTGTTGGCTCTGTTTTTGCAGTGCTAGTATCATTCTGGAAAATGGGAATAATGTAGACAAGGAGTTAGTGAATTACACATGTACATGTGTTAATACCCTTCCTTTTGTTATGGTTTCTTCATTGTTTATCAAAGTCAATTGACTGAGATTTGAAAAGTATATGTACAGTGAGATGTTATTGAATGTTTTATTGTACAAAACATCATGCAGGAACATCAGGACACATCTCCCATGAGTCTTTGGCTCTGTAAAGGGTTTCAGTAACTAAATTTTGTTAATAGCTACCTAAAATTTTCTATAGAAAGTCCAAACCTTTGGATCGACTAAATGATCTCTCAATAAGTAAAGTACTTCTTATGTGTTATGATGGTGGCTGGTCAGGAAAGGAAATCTGTGGTCTTAGCCCCTAGCCGCCATGTTAGGTCTAAGGTACATGAGTCTGTTTCCATTGAATTCGCTGGCTAGAATAGGATATTGACCAAAGGTAGTCTGACCAGTAGAACTGAATACTAACAAAAACTCATTCTTAACTAATGAAATAGGAAGACAGAGAAGGCATAAATGTTCAATCTCCTTTGCCTACTATACGTGTCTTCTGTCCTGCCATCAATTACAAAGAAAATACTACCGATTTAGTGGTAGCATTTCAGGGGAAAAGAAACTTGTCAGCAAGGATAGCAGCTCTAAGATAAATCTTTGTTTCAGAAGCATTAGGATGTGATGATAAGTGTCTTAGAAGCAAGGCAAGGACTTCAGTAATAGCTAAGACAAACTGAATGGTTATCACGTGCCGAACGGTACACTTTTGCCAGACACTTTCTATGCCTCATCTGTTTAGTCCTCACAGCACTCTCATGGGTATTTTACAGATGGGCAAACTGGGACTTGGAGAAGTGAAGTGACTCATCCAGGAACTCCACATACAGTAAATGTCAGAGCCAGGATTTTAGGCAGTCAACTCCAGAAACCACACAGTTAACCACTGTTTTGTACATTTACACCTTATACCAAAAAGAAAGATTGAGAACCATCAGCAAAGGCCTCTCCAGAACTACCTCTTCACTTTTTATTTTACTTTATTTTTTTCAATGAGAGTTTTTTTTTTTTTTTTTTTTTTTTTTTTTTAATTTTAGCGCACCTGAGCAGGGGAGAGGGGTGGAACGGGGCGAGAGAGGGAAAGAGAATCTTAAGCAGGCTCTAGGTGCAGCGCAGAGCAAGGCACAGGGCTTGATCCCATAACCCTGGGAACATGACCAGAGCTCAAATCAGGAGTTAGGCACTCAATGACCAGAGCTCAAATCAGGAGTTAGGCACTCAACTGACAGAGCCACCCAGGCGCCCCTACCTCTTCACTTTTTAAAGTGATAACTGACTTCCCCCAGCAAAAAGCAAACAGCACCATTTTTTTTTTAAGTATTTGTCAGAATCAGTGTTTATGTTTATTGTTGTGTATATGAGTCTCCAATATCGTGTGAAAGTATTAGTCACTTTAAAACAATTTTCATAGCTACATTATCTGTCTTCTAATAGGCTGTAAGGTGTATAACCTCATTGTAGGCTTACATATAAAGTCGCTAGAACAAAACAAAGACTGTAGAGGTACATTAAGGGTTTGTTGTAGCCAAATGTAGCCAAAAAATTTTTAAAGTAAACATATACTATTTACTGTTGCAGTTGCTGTTGTAAGCATTTTCTCTACTTAAACTCTGCGCATTATAATTTTATGAGGCACTGTTGCCATCCTTGTTTTACAGGTGAAGAGACAGACAGAGGGCTTAGATGCCTTGCCCAAGATCACATATCTGCTCACGGGTAGAACCAGGATTTGAATCTGTTCTGGTTCCGGAGTCTGTGGTCTTAACAACCACACTATGTTTGCCTCGTTTCACAGTTTTACCTTTAGTGGTTTAAAGTACCTTGGTTTTACTTGGCACCCTTCTTCTAAAAAATTGCTGCTGCTGGCCTCCTCCTCCTCCCTGTACCGGAAGCTCGGGAGTCCCGAGGTAATGATAGGATTCCTGTCCTCACGGAGGATTGCAGGACTTTAAGCGGAACTGGCATATTAGCTACGAAGGGATTAAAAGTGAGGAAATATTTGGTTCTATTTCAACTTGTTAACTGTTGGAGAGACAGTAATTGAGTCAAGTCTTTATTTCTTTATAATAATTGTACTGAAGTCTTACCACCCCATCTTTTTTTAAATCACTTGCTTACTTCATCAATGACTTATATTTAGAACTACAGGAGTATATCGTTTAGACTTGGCTCTTGAATGAAGCATGCCAGAATTTAAAAAGGAAAAATAAAAAGTCAAATTCTTGCAAGTGCCTGGTTGTTTTATTTCAGGGAACTTCCCAAAGGCAAGTATTTGTAGCTAATAGTTACTATACTCATTACCAGTTACTTAGGACCTATTGTATGCTAGGTACTGTACTCTGTTTTGCACCATATTATCTCATTAAAGCCTCATAATAGCTCCTTAAGGTCGTTTTTCCTTCCAGTTTACAAATGAGAGGAGAGATTACTTGGCCTCTTTGCACCTCAGTTTTTTCCTTTGTAAAACAGAGAAAGAGAAAGCTTCTTTATGTTGTAATAGAAATTTCTAAGTCCAGATGAAAATGATCTCAAGTGAAGATACAGAGGTTTGTGTGGAACATAAACTTTACTTTTAAGAACTCAAATTTTATATCTTTTGAGTCAAAAGCACAATTTCTAAAAGGTACAACTCAGAATGAAGGTGAACAAAAATTGTAATATTAAAACGACACAGTTAAATATTGGGTCCCTAGTACAACAGTGATACACATTGAAAAGCATCTTCTTCGGCTTGGTCAGTTTCTCCTTGGAAGCCTTTACCTCCGGCCCTGTGCTTTCACCCTGTGCTGCAGCCACTTTGACTTGTGGTGGGCTGTGCCTGAAACATGGCACTGTGGTAGCCTAACTGTGGGAGCAAGGTGCCAGGTGCCTATGCGTGGACTGCTGCTCCGGTACACTAAGCAAGCGTTTCAAGTTGAAAACTAGCCGCAAAGGAACTGATTAACACAGAGAATGATACAGTTGCAAGTGTATGAATGAAAAGTGGCATATTAAAAAGATCAAGGGGCTTGGACACTGAAAACCTGGAATCAAGTCCTGGCTCTGCCACTTACTAGCTGCATGACCTAGGGCAAGTCCATAACCTTTTTGAGTCTCAGACTTCTTATCTGTAAAATGAAGATAATCAGAATAGCTGGTTCATTTATTGAAGATAAAATAGGAGAAAGCATAATGCAAGCGAGATTGGTCTGAAAACTAGAAAGTGTCAAATGGATATTAATATGTTATGCTAAACTTCATTAAGCCTCTCCTTCAGTAGAGTGTGTGATTTAACACACAGCATTCAAGAAATCTGTCAGTTTTAAATAGCACTTATATATGGACTTAACATTTTTTTTTAAATTTAAAATAGTTTATTTTCATATTGGTTTACATAAAACACCCAGTGTTCATCCCAACATGTGCCCTTTTTTAATGCCCATCACCCCCTCTCCCCCCCCCATCTCCCTCACCCTCAGTTTGTTCTTAGTCTTTGAGAGTCTCTTATGTTTTATCTCCCTCCCTCTCTGTGTCTTTTTTTTCTTTCCCCTCTTCCCCTCCCCCTGGTTTTTGCTTAGTCTCACCAAGTCCACCTATTCGTGGAAACATATGGTATCTGTCTTTTTCTGACTGACTTATTTCACTTAACATAATACCCTCCAGTTCCATCCATGTTGCTACGCATGGCCAGATTTCATTTTTTCTCATTGCCACATAGTAGTCCATTGTATATATGTACCACATCTTCTTTATCCACTCGTCAGTTGATGGGCACTTAGTTTCTTTCCATGTTTTGGCTATTGTCGAAAGTGCTGCTATGAACATTGGGGTACACGTGCTCCTATGCATCAGCAATCCTGTGTCTTACATTTTTACCTCAGTTAATCCTACACCAGCATTTCATACCAAGATGTGAGATGTTATTTGGCAATAAAAAACTGTATAGCCTTGTCAGTCCTGTCTATGAACCATCATTCTACTTTTCACTCCACCCATTTTTCTAAGAGATTATCACACTGACCCTAAGTATCCCGTTCACTGACCTGATCTGGGATTCTGAACAGATGACTCCACCTTGATGAGCTCTGTAAAATAAGGCAAATAATCCTTATTTCCTCCTACCTCACAGAGCTTGTTGTAAGGATCAAATACTTTGAAGAGCATAGTGTACTATGCAGGTGCAAGGGACATGCATAAAAAGAAATGAATGTGGTCATCAGAGGCCTCTCAGTATAGCATCAGAACTAAAACACTAATAATTCTGTTAGAAAATGGAAGGTAAACATGCCACTAAAAAGTTACAGAGAGGTGCCTAGCTGGCTCTGTCAGTTGAGTCCCCTACTTGATTTTGGCTCAGGTCTTGATCCCAGGGTGGTCGGATCAAGCCCTGCAAGATTGTTAAGATTCTTTCTCTTCTCAGCCTCTGCCCCCTCCCTGCTTTGCATGCTCGCTCCCTCCCCCTCCCTCTCCCCCTCCCCTTCTCCCAAATAAGAAAAGTTAATGAGAGTAGTTGCCATGAGAAGGGGGTAGATGAATGAAAATGTCCACATTCAACTGCAGTACGCTGTTGGAGAAGACACACCCATACCAGACTGTAAGCTCCTGAGATCTTACACTGTTCCTTTCCTCTAATGTAGCCTTAACAGCTAGAACAGTGCCTGGCATGTGATAGATGCTCATTTTGTTGGAAGAATGAACAGTAGTCTCTGTGATCAGTTCAGGTGAGTAGCGGTGTGAAAGTAGGCTAACTTGGGCTAACATCCTGTGGCTTAGTTTGGCCATAGCAGTCTTGTCCTGGTTCTCCATCAGAGGCAGAACTTGTTCTGAGATGTTACTTAAGTCAGAGTTCACATTAACATCTAGGTCAAATTCCAAAGCCAAATTTTCATCCTAAATGTTAAGTCTGTTTATCTACAGTAGCCATGGTCATTTATTTAGTAACTGTTGCTATTATTCATCACATACCCTTAGGAACCAGTTATTAAGATACTAGAGAACTAACCAAACACCGATGTCCATTTGCCTATTTTTTGTGGGGGGGATGAGAAATGGTAGAGAATTTTCATTTTAACGCGCTAGATATATTTGGACGGATATGCCAGGGAGGAAGAACCAGTGGTGGCTTTTGTTAAAAATAAAAACAAAAAACATATGCGCACACATACAAAAAAAAACCCAAACAGGTCAAGTTGTACTTTTCAGTCTAATTTAGATCTGGAAAGAAACCCTAGAAATGACCTAATCTAGGAAACCCTTCCTTTTTTCCACATCAGATTTCCTGCAGAACCCCCATCTGTAAAACAGATAAACGTTTTTTTCAATATAGATATCTATTTTAACTTTATAACATTTTTGTTCATTTCTCAGTGAGAACACCAGTTAATATGGTGGGGTCTTAAATGTCTAAAAACTTTATATGTAGTACATGTGAATGTGCCTGTTTTGAATTTTTTCCAATTAATAAGTATGTACTTTAATGAATGAAATCCTACATTTGGTGAAGCTTCAGAGGTGTAAAAATGGAACACATTTGAAAAACTTGGATCCAGTCATTTTATAGATGAGGAGGTTGGAACCGTAATCTACAGAACCTCATTTCATCTCCCCATTTTGCTTCTTGATATGATGATCCTAATGACATTAATCTGAACACAGTTGACTACTTCAAATATTTCCACATTTCAAGGGTTTCTCCTACCTATACATAAATAAATGTTTCTAGGCCATCTTAGGTTCCAGTGGAATACAAGGTACCTTACAAACCTTTTTTTTTGTGTATTATTGCCTCTTGTGGTTTGAAATGTGTATTTAAATTTTTCATTGTGGTATTAATACATGATTATATGTAGTTGAGGTTTTGAGCGGGTCATGGGATTCACCTAGAAATACAACATTTAACAAAAGGAAAGCTTTTGAAAGGAAGGCAGTAAATTCAAGGTAGAGTCCCAGAATTGTCCTCAGTCCCTAGGGAAGACCTCATGGCCAATATTTGGGTATTTCAACATCTGCAGTGTTAAAGCCAGCCTTGTCTCCTAAGATGGAAATTGCCATGTGTACATTCTATATAATCTTCTGCAGAATGCGACCAGTGGCACTTCCCCTAAAAAAAATAAATTACCCGAAATTTGCAGCACATTCATATTCAATTTCATCACAGCAGATGCTCATTAGTATGTTGTTATTAATTGGTATTCACTTTAGGTTTTGTTTAAAATGAAGATAATAATTAGGTTTTAATTACTGCATCATTCGTGGGGGGGGGGTGTCTGTGGGGAGAGGGATAGAGTGAAATGCTTCTTAAAGCCCTGAACTATTTCCTGGTGCTTATTCAGCAACGTGTGTTGCCAAAGACTTTGACAAATAACTTCATCTTTACGAAAAAATAGGACTAGGATTCTGAAATGAAGAAATTGCTGTGTGTGTTTTTTTAAGCCCATCGTTATCAAGAACTCGCTGTAAATTGTCTACTTGATGGACATACTGAATCAGATGATAATGTGCACTACCATTCTTTCTAATCAAATTACCAAAAAGACTTCTTGGAAAAGTAACCCTCACAAGCGGCTGATTAATGAAGTGGTGGCAATGTTTTGTATTAGAACTAATTGAAGTAATCCAAATAAGTTATTTCTGTAGCCTATGGAAATAATTTCCTTTGCAAAGAAGTACAGTGGAGTTGGCAAACCAGTACTTTTCCCCCTCTGTTGTTCCATATTTGCAAAATAGCTAAGTTAATACAGATACCGCAAATAAAATGGGGAGAAAACTAATGTAATTAAGTGGCAGGGGAAGCAAGAAAGCTTGTTTCAGTCTTTTCATGACCAAGACTAATAATTTATACAAGGCTTAAAGGTGTATGGAAATTAAGGGGTACTGGAATTCTACAAGCATATTTTTGCTAAAACACTAGAAATAGCCGTTTTTAACGCATTTGTAAAAAAACGGGGCATTCGTATTCCAGAGTTTAAACATATTCCTTAGATAAAACTTTCTGGAGCACCTCTCATGGGCGTGGCATTGAGTTTGCCAAATATGTACAAATTCAGACCCTCCGGAAGCTGACAGACTAGTGGGGGAAAGTACGGGATCTGTCATATACTCCCCGTGTGCTGCGTGCTCTCCATATGGTACCTCGTTATCTTTACAACATTCCTGAGAGGTGTTTTAGCCTCGTTTTACCAATGAA
>CM057830.1:19036746-19096746 GCA_030068075.1 Paguma larvata
AGTTGGTTATTTCATCTCACAGCTCATACGTTGCCCACTTAAGACTAGCATAGAACAAGCGGTGAAGATGTTCCTCGTGTCTATGCCTAATTTACCATGTCATGTCTGTGAGTCAGTTCTTGGCAAAGGCCATAGATTTCCACCACAAGTCATAAAACTGAGCTCATAGTTTAGCATATACGTTAAACAATTTTCAGAAATTGTTTAACTTCATGCTACTATGGACAGATCCCAGTTAGAAAGCACAGTAACACTTTTCCCAATTAACAGTGCAAATTGCAAAGGGTGCACGGGAATTTGCAGTTTGACAAAATCAGTTTTTTGACAGCAGGGGCAATCGGTCTGCAGCTTCACAAGTAGTAATCTGTGATCGAACTGGCAGGATTTATTTTGAATTATGAAAGGTACGTATGCTATATGAGGGGGACAAATCATTAGTTTGATTCTCTCTGTATGCACCCCCCCCTTAAAACAAGCTACTTGATACAGAAGTCAAAAGTACGGAATTCACTGTTGAGAGTGATCTCTTTCGCTCCCCTCACCAGTAGTAGTATTCATTTATTTTCTGTTCTATTGCAGTATTCTGACAAGTCCCTGTACACCCAGCTGTGCTTTTACCGGTACATTTTTGATGCGGACTGTGCACTGGAGAAACTTATTACCGATCATGAGAAAGGTACGTTAAAATACTGTAATTACCTTTGAGTTTAAAGTGGAAATTTGCATCATAAAAGCCAGACCTACTGTCAGGCTGTTCACGCAGCATCACACCGCTGTCTCAGAAGCAGGCTGTGGGGGCCCTTGTGAGCACAGGCTTCCCCTGCATGAGGGGCGGCGGTGTAGGAATCCCCAGCTTTGGTCCCCACAGCCTGTCTCACATTGTTCTCTATTAAAGCAGGGCTTTGGGGGAGGAACAGTACAAAAAGGACTCTTTAAATGCTATATTTTGAAAATGCTATTTTCTATAGAGTTTAGTAATTGTAATAAAGTAAGCATAGGCAACGTGATCATTGGACCTACAAAAACCAGACATTACCACAAAAAAATAGACCTGGAGTGTGTCTCTGCTGTTCACTAAAAGCCTAGGTTCATTTTGAAAGAGAGGCATGGGGTGGAGTTCTTTTATTGACTCCATCCTAAGAGTGCATATCCACACCTTTGCCCAGATGATTGGGCGCTGCCTGCAACCCTCACACAAGACTTGCAGGCACTGTGGGGCTTAATGGGTCTGGGAAAAGCTTTGTTACATAACAGAGTATTTGAAAATGTCATGACAAGTGCATGGTTTTTTTCTCCTACCTGAAAATCACATTGACAACTTTTCTATTACCTGTAAAAAATAAGGAAGGCAAATTTACACATTTTTCATATTAGTTACCTACAGAGTGTTTATGTTGTTTGTCTGCGAATATCAATTCAACATTTTGTTGGTCGGTATTAAGGCCGGAGGTAACCTTAAGGACATAAAGAAACCTGCAAATACTGCTGAATTTCCTCACATAAGAATCCCCATGCTGCCCTTGATTTGGTCTTAACTGTTTTCAGTTCTAGTCATAATTGACCAGTTTTTTCATCTACAAGATAGGCTAACAATTAAAATGTTTAATGTTAATTTATTTTTGAGAGAGAGAGAGAGAGAGAGCACGAGTAGGGAAGGGGCAGAGAGAGAGAGAGACACAGAATCCAAAGCTGGCTCCAGGCTCTGAGCTGTGAGCACAGAGCCGACGAGAGCTCAAACCCACAAACTGTGAGATCCTGACTTGAGCCGAAGTCGGACGCTTAACCACCTGAGCCATCCAGGTGCCCCAGGCTAACAGTTATTTTTAAAAGGTCTTGATTTATTTGATTTTGCTGTCTTTGGATATGAAACAGTTTGACTGATGGAGGAAGTTGGTTCAGAAACTAATACCTTGTTTTTAGATGTTCACCAAGAACTTGGACTATCTCCACAGCATATTTTCAGTGACTTCGTAAAATTTATGTAATTCAGGAAAAAAATCCCTTCTGTTCATTAGTAACTTCCATTCATGGCTCATGTCTAGCCCATGTTTACTTGCAGTATCATTAATACCCGTTTCTCTTTTACCCATAAGGACCTTTCCTTAAAGGCATTGTGAGTTGAGAGAATTAAGTACTGATTCTCCAATGAGTACGTTGTATGTTCCTACCTGGTTTGTTACCTCTTGCTGGGTATCAGTGTGTTAGGACTTGTTCTTCCTATATTTCTATCTGAATCTGGTCATTTCAGATTGTTCCCTAGATGTTCTTAGACTCCAAAGGGATGGGCTTCTCTTCCAGACAACTCTAAAATTCTTATCCAATGGGGCTGAATCAGTCTTTCATGAGGAGTGGTTTTCAAAAAGTCCATTGGTGCTTGGAGACATGTAGGAGTGATCTGAAAAGTCGCTGGAGACTTACTCCGGCTTTTTAGAGAACGTCGAGGAGTGTACATTGTTCTCCCAAAAAGTAAGAGGGAGTAGAATAGCTACTGAGAAGCTTCTTGCTTGTCAAAAGGGGAGAGGTGTTGACAGAATCTGTACCCTCACACAATTTACTGCAGTTCTCTTTCACAAGTTTAAGAGTTGGGATGCTTTTTTCTGTCATTTGCTTTTAATAAGTACACTATCCAGGAGGTCAGGGTCAAAACGGCACTAAATGTGAGTTATTGACGGGTTCTTTTACATGTCAGATGGCTAATGAAAATAAAGTTAAGAGAAAGATGTTAAGTCTATGTCTCACAGGAGGAACTTTGTGAAATGTTCCTAGAAACTTTTGTTTTACTTACGGAATTTTAATTATGAAACTGTTTTTCCTTTTGGCTTCCTTCTTATTATTCATAAGTTGCACTTTAGGAATGAGTGGATTAGCTGAAATTTATCTGCTCAGGGCGTTTTCAGATCACTCAGTAATGTTAAGAGATATTAGGATATTTGTTGGTAGGGGGATAGAAATTGAAAGGCTGAGTCATGCTTATCTGTGTTCCAAGATCACAGGTTTCCTGATAATTTGATAAGCTCTCCGAAGAGTCACCTAGAGACTTCACGCAGAGATTCTGATTCAGAAGGTGGGGGGTAGAGTTTAGGAAGCTCCATATTTTAGAAAGTTCCCCCAAATAATTCTCACATGCAGCCAAGTTTGTAAACCTCTGTCCCTGTCACTCTGAAAACATCATTTGGATGGTTTGTAAAAGAGAATTTGAACCCAAGTCATAGTCCATAGGAAACAAGTGGAGAATGAGAAGTCTTAGAATTCATAGGCTGACTATTAGGGAAAACGTTTATAAATGTGCGTTAATGTAACCTTTAAGAAATTTACTTCTCACTGTAAAAGTGGTGTGAAATACTCTGTTCTGATTTGCTGTTCAAGGGAGACTTGCTATAAATACGAATTGAAAATCTATGGGATCCAGAGGACAAACATACTGATTCAGTTTAGACGAAGGCCAGAACAGCAATAGATGTTAACATCAAAAGTCTTGTGAAAAGTGACAGTCCTTACACACAGTCGTATTGAGAATAGAGTCCAAGTATTGTCTGTCAGCACGCAACCCTGGAACTAGCCTGTGAAGTCTTTACTGTAGACTCTTCTTTGCTGTCTGTACTGAGCACTATTTCCTTCTCTAAGATTGTTTTACCATTTCCATTTGTAAAGCCCATATCTTAAGGGTTGTAACTGGATGGTCATTTTAATTTTTGTTTGAAACTTGGCCATTGGACTTGGAAAAAATCATACAGTATTTGAAAGAAGTTTATTTTTATGGTAAAAAGTAGCTCTTGTCAAAGCTTTTTCCTGTGCTTTCCTTTCATACGACGGTTTACAGGCCATTAGTCCATAATGTGAATTAACCCCATTTGGTACTTTTCCTTACCTTTAAAATGCTAAAGGACTGTTATTCACATCGGTGAAGTGTTTACTGCATATTCACTGTAACTACATAACATTTTAAAAAATCTTATTTCTCTAGGATTTTGCCTTTATTACTATAACTGCTCCCGAATGTACACAGATGGCATAATAGATCCAAAGAAAGTTTTAGAGGAATATAGTGGCAATGGATGAGGTAAGACTCCCATTTCCACCATGGCGTCACTAAATGGTCCCATTTGACTGCCTAATCCCATGGGGCCTTGGCCTGAGGAGAGATAAGTGGAACAGTTTGTGGGAGATGTGAATCCACGCACATCTTGTCTGTCCCAATTGTCTGAATTAAGTTTGCTTAAAAATGCAAGAGCAAAGAGTCTCTTAGTTTTCTCACCTGAGCTTTTTTATTTAGTTTATTCAGCAGTGGTAAAAACAGTACGTACGTATTTTCCCTTACGTGTTGAGGGCCATCCCAGATGTCAAAGGAACTAAGTTGGCCAATGTTTCCTGCTGTGGAGGAGCTTAGAGTCCATCGGAGACAGATTCAGCAGCAAAGTATGTTAAATTCCCAATCCGGTGGGATTGTTCTAGAAGCAAAGAAGGGGAGCCACTAACTGCCTTTGTTTTTGGTAGATTCATTTTTAGAGGAGTTTTAGCTTCACAGCAAAATTGAATGGAAGGTACAGAGATTTCCCATGTACCCCCTACTCCCACACATGCACAGCCTCCTTCGTTGTCAACATCCCCCACCAGAGCGGCACATTTGTTACAGCTGATGAAGCTGACACAGCGTTATCATCTACCGTAGGGTTCACTCATGGTGTTGGACATTGGTTGGGCAAATCTGTGACATGTATCCACCATTATAGTATTATAGTGTAGTTTCGCTGCTCCTCAATCCTCTGTGCTCACCCTCCTCATCCCTCCCTCCCCACTAATCCCTGGCAAGCACCGATCTTTTTTCGGTCTATAATTTATAGTTTTCACTTTTCTGGAACGTCATGTATTTGGAATCATATAGTATGTAGCCTTTTCGGATTGGCTTCTTCCACTTAGTAAGATGCATTTTAAGTTTCCTCTGTGTCTTTTCATGACTTGATAGCTCATTTTTTAGTGCTGAATAATATTCCCTTATTTGGATGTATCACATTTTATGTATTGATTCACCTACTGATGGACACTTTGGTTTCCAAGTTTTGGCAGTTCTGAGTAAAGCTGTTACAAACATTTGTATGCAGGTTTTTATGTAGACATAAGTTTTCATCTCCTTTGGGTAAATAGTAAATACCAGGGAGCGTGATTGCATGCTCATATGGTAAAAGCATGTTTAGTTTTGTAAGAAACTGACAAACCGACTTCTAAAGGGACTCTACCATTTTGCATTCCCACTAGCAGTAAGTCAGAGTTCCTGCTGCTCCACCTCCTCACTAACTTTTGGTATTGTCAGTGTTCTGGGATTTGGCTAAGCTCATAGATGTGAAGTGATATCTCGTTGTTGCAACTTGTATTTCTCTAATAACATTATATGGAACACGTTTTCATAGGTTTCTTTGCCATTTGTATATCTTCTTTGATGAGGTGTCTTTGGCTCCCTTTTTAATTAAGTTGTTTGTTGTTTTTATTGCTGTGTTTTAAGAGTTCTTTGTGTATTTCGGATAATGGTCCTTTATCAGATATGTCTTTTGCAAATATTTGCTCCCAGTCTGTGGCTTTTCTTTTCATTCTCTTGAGCACTAATTGCCTTTTCACTTTAGTGTTCGATTAACAAAATGAAACTTTTTCTGTTTCTCTTCTCTTCCCAGATGCTTATCTCCTCTTATTCTCTGTCAGCTGTTTGTAGTAGGATCCTGTATTAGTCTGCAGTGCCTGCCGTCACAAGGCACCACAGACAGGGTGGCGTAAACAACAGAAATGTATTTCCTGCCTGTTCTGGAGGCTAGAATTCTGAGATCAAGGTGTCAGCGGGCCTGGTTTCTTCTGAGGCCTCTCTCTGTGGTTTGTAGATGGCTGTCTTCTCCCTGTCTTCACGCGGTCTTCCCTCTGTATGTGTCTGTGTCCTAATCTTTTCTTAAAAGGACCAGTGCTGTTGGCGTAGGGCCCACCCTGGTGACTTCATTTTAGCATAATTGCCTCTTTAAAGGCCCTGTCTCCAAATATAGTCACATTTTCAGGTACTGGGAGTTAGGATTTCAACCTTCCCCCTGATATGATTTGGGGAGGGGTGGGGCACACATTTCAGCCAGTCTCTGTCAGAATTGAAACACCAGGATTTTGGACTCTGTTGAAGAGAGGAAATGGAGCTAAAGTATAAAGATTAGCGAAAAGAAGGCGATGTAACCTTTGCCTTATGTCAAGGCTTCTGTTGGGAAGCCCAGTTTCTCAGTGGAGTCTCTTGAGGCCTAGAGGGACTGTTCTTCAGGTCACCCCTGCTTCTTGCTAAGGGATGTGGGCGGCCGCAGCCTGTCAGGGTTGCTCCTTCTCCTCACTCCTGTCAGCCAGGTGAAATCTCACACGCATTTCTCCTCTCATGGTCCTCACGACAGCCCGGTGAGGTGGCCGTGGGTCATCCCCCATTACGTTGATGAAGAAATCGAGTTCTGTAATGCAAGCTTCGTTCCTTCGCATTCCCACAGCACCCTTTAAGTGCCCTTCTCACAGGACTTGCCCTGAATTGTTTGGACTTTGAGTTCATTGAGGGAGAGGGTCGTATCTTGCTTACCTGCACTTTGCACGCTAGAGCCAGCTCACTAAATTGACATTGAATGAATTATTGGTAGAAAATAAGACCACGCAAGCAGTTTCAAGGATTTTGGAGCAGTCAGTCCTAGGAAGCAATTCTGTCCATAAATGGAAGGCAGTGTGTGTTAAAAATTCTAGATCCTCCTATATTGCTTGGTTTGACTCAGGTGTGCCATAAATTAATGTAACTGGAGTTCCTTCTTGACATTTCCAAATTTTATATCTGTCGTTCAGCTCTTTACAAGTTTCGGTGAAGACAAGCGACACTGTATCTCTCATTTTTCTGATGACACATTTGAATTGAATCAAAAGAATATCAAGTGACTTAACTAGTGAGTGAACCAGACTGACTGTTCCTTCACCCACACCTGTTCTTTGCTCACCCTCAGCTACATAGTTACATTCATGGAGTTTAGTAATGATTGTATTACTTCATAGAGAATGGACACCCAAAAGAGAGACAATAGCCAGTACCGAAAAGTGAAGGAATCTAAAGAAGTGATGTAGGTTTTTTTAGTGAGAAAATAAGAGTTTCGTGGAAGAAATTATATGCTTTACTGTCTTTGGAAATTTGGAAATTTCTGAGGGTCTTCTTTCAATGTTAAGAACTTCCCTTATTTTCCTGAACTTTTAAAGTGAAAGCTGAAGAGTTTTATCGTTGCTGGAAGTACAGAAATAAATGTAACAAAGAGCCCCTGGAATCCTCTCTAAGCTGTTCATGGTTTGAGAATTTACTTTGTTAAATCCTCACATGGCATTAAAAAGAAGCTTGTGTCAGAGAGACCGTCTGGTTCATTCTTCTTATGTCACTTTTTTAATTTATTTTTTTATTATTTTTTAATGTTTTATTTATTTTTGAGAGAGAGAGGATGAGCAAGGGAGGGGCAGAGAGAGAGAGAAGAGAGGGAGAATCCAAACCGGACTCTGCCCTGACAGCAGAGAGCCCGATACTGGGCTCCGACTCACAAACTGTGAGATCATGAGCTGAGCGAAAGTCGGATGCTCAGCCGACTGAGCCACCCAGGTGCCCCTTATATCACTTTTTTAAGCCCAGGGGTTATCCTCCTGAAAAAATTCTTGCCAAATTTTAGAAATGAGCCTTTTCTCTGTTTTTAATAACTAATAACAGGTGAAGCAGACACAACAATTCATTCCTACCAGGTACATATAAAAGTAAAGGTAGAAGTTCATTTAAGCTCCTATTCACCCTCCTTTAAATTATATTTTTTGTAATTGGGAAAAACAGTTTTTTTTTTTTAGAAAAATAGATTTTGAAATGGGTAACTTACAAACTCCGCTCTCCTTTTGTTTCATTTTCTTACAAAGAAAAGATAACCTGGAGCGCCAGGGTGGCTCAGTCTCTTAAGTGTCCAACTTCGGCTCAGCTCACGAGCTCACCCTTCTTGAGTTCCACCGTGCGTTGAGCTCTCTGCTATCAGCACATAGCCGGCTTCAGATCCTCTGTCCCACTCTCTCTCTGCCCTCCCCTGCCCAGTCTCTTCCTCTTTCTCAAAAATAAATAAACGTTTAAAATAAAAAAACAACAACAAAAATGAGCCAAGTTTTGTTTTGTTCTGTTTTTTTTTAACTATTCTTTTAATTAATTTACGTGAACTTTCATCTTAAGAGACTAATGTCGCAATTTAGAACATAGTTAGCTATGTTTTTATGATTAGGAAGTGATTGTAGAAGCACATAAAAATTTGGATAGTAGAAAACGTGGTTCATAGAACCCCGACTTTCTGAGGGGGGTCTTTGCTGATGTTATTAGATGTTATATAGTTTTAATCTTTAATGACTTAGGGAAACACAATATAATGTTTAAGGCCAACACTAGCCATCATGATACTAATTTGTAGTTTGTATGCAAGGTGGACAAATTACTGCACAACACTGGAGTTATTTACAGTTGTCATCTCTAAGTGGATTATAGGTAATTATTATTTTCTCCTTTATACTTGTGTATACATTCTAAATTATATAATCTGAGCACGTACTGCTTTTATAGCAAGAAACATTATAAACACTAGAATTTTACAAATAAATATTTTACAGAACTTGAAATAATTATTGCAATGATTTAGCAGTTGAGGGAGAAAATAACCCACAGAAGAACCCACATCAGCTTTTTCTCTGTGCATTTTTTCCTCAAGTCAAACCGAAAGACCTTGTTACTCAAAATGTGATCAGTATACCAGCAGCATAGGCGTCACCTGGGAGCTTGTTAGCAATGCGAACTGTCGGGTCCTCCCTAGACCTTCTGCTTCAGCATCTGCATTTTAACAACATTCCCAGGTGATGCCTAGGCACATTAAAGTTTGAGAAGCACCGATTCAAAATACGATTCCAGATGCTCTTCCCTGGGAGCAGCTAAAGCCTACTTCCTTTTTATTCATCCATTAATTAGGGCCATCCTTTTGACAAAAGGCCTACCCAGGTTTCAGATAGAATTGGTGTGACAACCTGGTCTTTTGAAATACATTTTATAATTAAGCTTCAAAATGTATAGTGGCCTCACGAGGGCAAGGAGGAGGGAGGAAGCAGGAAAGCATGAGTTCATCCACTTCGTTTCTTAACTAAGAAGAAAAGCAAAGGAGAAGTAAACTAAGATTTTCAAATTGGCTTTCAGCCTCTCAAGATCAGTGGCTTCTAAAAGAAACAGCTGGAATGCAGTCCTATCCCCACTTCATGTAAGGGCTGCTCTGTATGTGCCTGAAGTTTTACCCAGTTCACCGCATTCTGGGCCTTATTACATTGATCTGGCACGTTTGGAAAGACTTCAAGGCATTGAACTAGAATTTTTTGACTTGAAAACAAGATTCCATTTCTTATATTTTGCTGCTAAAAGGTTTACTTGGGAATTTACTTTTCCTTGTGTTACCGATTTTTCTATTTTTTATGCTCAGTGCGAGAATGACATTGTTATTTTCAAATGGCAGCATGGAGCTTCAGACTGCTTTGTTTTTTCTCTCTTAGTACTGTCTATTTTGTTTTTGCTTTGCTTTTTAACTAAAGATGACTTTGCAACATGACAGAAGAGAAACTCCATTTCCCAGTAAATTGTCACCATAGTTGCTTTGCCCATAAGTGGAGGTGTCTTGTCTCTGTACATTTTCTGTCATCCTCTCCAGGATAGCTAAAGTACAGTATGAATGTTGCCATATATTTGAGCAGCAAACTTCCAGATTCTAACAACATTCCTTTTCTTTGAGCCCATTTCTGTAAATATACACTCAACTTTTGCACTTTTATGTCCATATGGACTTACAGGCATGCCATGGTAACAGATATGTTACTAGTTTTATAAAATTCTTTCCTTTTGTATCTTTCCTCTGGGCAGGGTTCTGGTCCCTTTTGTAGTGGGAAGTACAGCAGAAACGAGGGCACCGATGCTGCGGTATCTCCGTGACAGTTTTGTTGTCGATGGTTCCCATTTGCAGAAAGTATTGTCATTTTTTTTTTAGCGCCGAGAGTAGGGAAAACATGGTAAGATTTTTTTCATGTACTTTTAAAGCATATACTTCTATCACCAATGAGGGAAAAAAATATTAAACAATTTTCAGGCGGTTAGACCATAATGTGAGCTAATCACTTTATTTTGAAGAAAAGTATTTTTAAACAGTTGAGCTAGCAAATTTACTTTTAAAATGTATTGTGCTTACACAGTAGATGGTTTTATTTCCATGATGTTTTTTACTACATAATTATACATCTTAATTACGTAATTACTATCATAATTATTATGTAATTGCATGTACTTCCACTAATTACAAAATCAGGAAGTGTAATTATCTAGTAAAAACTTTATGAAATTTCATGCACTAAAAATTATTTACAAGGCTACTGCAGTGGTCTCCTGGAAGGCTCCCCATGTTTAGTCTTAGTCCCGACTTGAGTTTAGAACTGGAACGCACAGGCCAGGAGAAGAAGGACAATTACAGACAGACCCAACATGAAACTGAGTATTGTGATATAGGTAAGATGGCCTTTGTTTCTTAGGAGTTAAAGCCACGGAGCATTTGAATTTCTTTGCGATGATGCAGCTGTAAAAATAGCGTCTTATCTTCGAGGTAGGTATCACAAAACTGTCAATGGTAAGAACAGGTTTTTTCCTTAGATAAGAATTGATTGATAGAATTGAGAATGAAGGAATTTAGATCAGAGAGCAGCCAGGTCTTCTATGATTCTATAATGCAAATGGCTTATTTAGCTGTCTTTCGAAGCAAAATAATAATAATGCCATTGTTATTATTTAAAATTATTTCTTTAGTTCAAAGAGGGTTTTTTTTTGCCAGTCTGTGTTTATATTTACTGAAATAGGAGAAAGCATATCAGAAGAGCATAAGATTTTTCTACCACTGCTTGATGTCAGAAGCAGCTTTTGAGACGTAAACATATACGCACAAACATGTAACATCATACTCTAAATAAAGACAGAAGGTTTAATTCAATAAAGCTATGATGGCTTTACCGTTCAAAACGACATACAGATTGCACAGTGAAACAATAGTCATGACAGCAAATTAGATATGACATCTAAATTACACTACAGAGAGAAATCCCAGAACCATTTTTGGTCTGTAAGAGTCTATTTTAGCCCAGGTTTAAAACCCAGTCTAGAGACTGCTTTATTGTCTTAAGTAGGATACTGTTGTAGCAGACTAATTGGAGGTTGGTTGAATTAATTGCAGATTAATTAGGAGAACGGGCTTATAATACTCATGGCAGAGAAGAGAGTAGATCCTCTAAGTATCATGATAGGATAAGTTTCAGGAATATTAAATTATCAGCATTTGTGTAACATCTCTAATCTGTTATAAACTAACTTAAAGCACTTGGGGCTAGATATAGTTATACTAAATGTTCAATACTAATGCTCAAAATTAGTGCTTTTCACTGGAAATGTATTGGAACACCTACTTACATTATAACAGTTTACTTCTTAAAATGCAGACTTCAGCATTAAAAGGTCTCTAATCTTAGAAGCGAATGACATTGCTTTTTTTTTTTACTTAAATCTTTCTGAAGAAGCACTCTGTGGTTTTATCAGTTATTGACTTTGTGACCTTCTTATACCAGCTCAAATTTGTGATGACTGTGACTTAAAAAAAAAATTCAGTGAAGAGATGAGAAAACACCAGCCCCACTTACTTCAAATAAATCAGAGGATATATATACTCATCCAGAATTGCTTCATGCTCTCGGAGAAATTTGGGATTTAAGTAGCTTTGGTCTGACTTGTGTGATTTTTAAATTGCATGCTCTTTTTCTCTTGGACGTCTTTCCTTATGTACCTAGCCCTGAATTTAATGTCCTCACCATTTCTTCCTTGCCTTAAGTCTAAGGTTGTGGTAACATTTCTTCTCAGAAGGGCTTACACTCCCTCCACTGGGATAGGAATTACGTCTGAGAGCATCTTCTTAGTCTCTTTTCGTCTCTTGTTTGGGCTTTGGTTTTTACCAATTGCATGTGCCATACCAAAACAGTCTTTACTGGTCACAAGTTCAGTGTTTTTGCTTAGGCCTTACGTCTCTGACTTACAGTGCAGGTTTAATTTTTATTTATTTTTAATAGTTATTTAATTAATTTTTTAAAATTTATATCCAAGTTAGTTAGCATTTGGGGCCATGATGATTTCAAGAGTAGATTCCTTAATGCGCCTTACCCATTTAGCCCATCCCTGCTCCTACGACCCCTCCAGGAACCCTCCGTTTGTTCTCCCTGTTTAAGAGTCTCTTATGTTTTTGTCCCCCTCTCTGTTTTTATATTATTTTTGCTTCCCTTCCCTTATGTTCATCTGTTTTGTATCTTAAAGTCCTCATATGAATGAAGTTATATGGTATTTGTCTTTCTCTAATTTTGCTTAGCATCATACCCTCTAGTTCCATCCACGTGGTTGCAAATGGCAAGATTTCACTCTTTTTGATTGCCAGGTAATGCTCCATTGTGTATATATATAGACTACATCTTTATCCATTCATCTATTGATGGACATTTGAGCTCTTTCCATACTTGGGCCATTGGTGATAGTTCTGCTGTAAACACTGGGGTGCATGTGTGCCTTCAAAACAGCATACCTATATCCCTTGGATAAATACCTAATAGTGCAATTGCCGGGTCGTAGGGAAGTTATATTTTTAATATTTTGAGGAACCTCCATAATGTTTTCCAGAGTGGCTACACCAGTTTGCATTCCCACCAACAGTGCAAAAGAGATCCTCTTTCTCCGCATCCTCACCAACATCCGTTGTTTCCTGAGTTGTTATTGTTAGCCATTCTGACAGGTGTGAGGCGGTATCTCATTGTGGTTTTCTTTTTTTTCTTTTTTTTTAATGTTTATTTTTGAGAGAGGTGGGGGAGGGGGACACAGAATCCAAAACAGGCTCCAGGATCTGGGCGGTCAGCACAGAGCCCGATGTGGGGCTCAAACCCACAAACTGTGAGATCATGACCTGAGCCGAAGTCGGAAGCTCAACCGACTGAGCCATCCAGGTGCCCCTCATTGTGATTTTGATTTGTATTTCACTGATGATGATGAGTGACTTTGAGCATCGTTTCGTGTATTGGTTGGCCATCTAGATGTCTTCTTTGGAGAAGTGTCTGTTCGTGTCGTTAGCCCATTTCTTCCTTGGATTATATGTTTTTTCGGGTGTTGAGTATTATAAGTTCTTTATAGATTTTGGGTATTAACCCTTTATCTGATATGTCTTTGGCAAATATCTTCTCCCATTCTGTCGGTTGCCTTTTAGTTTTGCTGATTGTTTCCTTTGCTGTGCAGAAGCTTTTTATTTTGATGAGGTCCCAATAGTTCATGTTTGCTTTTGTTTCCCTTGCCTCTGGAGTTGTGTTGAGTAAGAAGTTGCTGCAGCCAAGGTCAGAGAGTTTCTTGCTTGCTTTCTCCTTGAGGGTTTTGATGGCTTCCTGTCTTAACATTTAGGTCTTTCATTCATTTTGAGTTTATTCTTGTGTATGGTGTGAGAAAATGGTCCAGGTTCATTTTTCTGCATGTCGCTGGCCAGTTTTGCCAGCACCACTTGCCGAAGAGGCTGTCTTTATTCCATTGAATATTCTTTCCTGCTTTGTCAAAGACGAGTTGGCCATACGTTTGTGGGTCCATTTCTGGGTTCTCTATTCTGTTCCATTGGTCTGAATGTTCTTGTGCCAGTACCATACTGTCTTGATGATTACAGCTTTGTAATACAGCTTAAAGTCCGAGAGTGTGATACCTCCAGCTTCGGTCTTCTTTTCAAGATTGGTTTGGCTATTCGGGGTCTTTTCTGGTTCCATATATAATTTTTAAACTGACTTAATGTTTAGATTGACTGGGTGGTTTTGTTTTACTTTGCTTCCCTTTGCTTTCTTGCTTTTCAAATAAATTGGCATATGTTTTCATGACCCTCTGTCATTCTTTAAGATTTTCATAATTTTCTGAGGGAGGCCACCCTAACTTTTGAAGTTTAACTGTGTCCTTGTGATGATTTCAGTTACCCAGTAGCCCCAGGCCCAGATCTGGTGTTGATTTGCACATGACTAGTCAGCGCTCGTGTATCATTTTCTGCCGTACTGTCATGTCCGTGTACTAGGTGCTGCCCCTCACACACAGGGAAAACCAATCATCAATTTGACTCATTCTTAAAGGAGTTCTTCCTATAGTTGTTACAAATTTTTTCACATCCATCAGCATTCTCTTTCCTTGTGGCTGATAGGACAGTGACTAGACGGAATTAGTAGCCGGTCACTGAGCCCAATTGAATTAACATTGATTTCATTCTCCTTATGTAAAGGCCCTGGGAAACCTTTTCCGCCTTGGTCTCTGAGTCCTGTTAGTCTTAGCACCATCCCTTGGAGCTTACGGCTTAAACCAGCTGCGCTCACAAAAAGATAGGTTTGCTGGCTAATTTTAGACCCCGGTGTGCTTTGCTTGTTTTAAGAAATTATTATAAATACAGACTCACAAATAAGATCATAAACGAGGTCTGTGTATAAGTCTGGTTTTCTTGGTTTCTCTCTTCTTCACACCCCACCCCCAAAATGCATTCAGTGAATATTGTTGGGACTCTACCTTGTGTGGTATGTAGAGGGCACAGGTGTAAGTAAGACCTGGGTCCTGCTTTAGAGGCAATAATATTTGTGATCCTATTCACCCTCTAAACATCTACTTTTTGTAGAGCTTTACTTGTTATGGAGAACATTCACATCCCAATTTTTACTTTTCCCATTAGATAGGATAGTTGGCATTTTTCCGATGAGAAAACAACCTCAAATTAATGACATGACCCTCCTGAGGTAGCAAAGCTGAGGAGGGAGAGAGCCCACTGTTCTTTCTGCTGGGTCACAGCTGCCCTGTTCTCAGTCTGGTAGAGAAACTTCAGCCCGAAGGCAAACGGCTGCTCTGAGGGAGTGGTCGGGAAAGGTTCCGGGCCCAGATGCAACCTGAGCTCAGCCTGGAAGAGTGGGTGACAGTAACACCCACAGATGCAGGCATGTAGTTGGAGACTAAGTTTTGTCTTGCTTTCCTTTAAATGCTCTATTGCTTAGTGTGCTTTTATAAATTAAAGAATATCACTTAACAAATGCATGATGATTTTAAAACATATCTGAGTTGGAAGGTTGGTCAGAAAGCACTTATTAAGGGGCACCTGGGTGGCTCAGTTGGTTGAGCGTCCGACTCTTGATTTCGGGTCAGGTCATGATCTCACAGTTCATGAGAAGATCGAGCCCTGCATCAGGTTCCGCGCTGTCAGCGGATATCTCTCCCCCCACCTCCAAGTTCTTTCTCTCTCTCTCTCTCTCTCTCTCTCCCTCTCTCTCAAAATAAATAAACTTTAAAAAAAAGTGCTTATTAAGAGGCTGGTTTATGTGAAACTTGAAGCTCAAGACTGGAAGCTGGGAGGCTCTTTCGTCTTCACTCCCCACTGTAACCAGTGGTGGTGCTCTGAAAGAAGCCGACTCCATCCTGTAGGATACATCTGTCAGAAGTGCATCGAAATGTTTTCCTGTCTTAAATAATTTAACTCAGAATATAATGATGTAAGTATTTTGACATGAAAATGTTACATCCTGTGATATATCCACTTATCTTAAAACGGATGTCTTTAACTTTGAAAGAAAGAGGTATGGTAAGCGAAAACAAAACAGAAATAGGAATTAAAAGAGATGAATGACAAACTGAACTAGTTTTATTTAGAAGAGAAAACTAAAGTCCTATTAACATTATGACCATAGAATGTAAAAATGTTTTACTTGAAGCGTGATTAATTTTTTTTTTTTTTACTATCATCATAGTGCATGTTTAGACACATGCAGGACCTTTTCATAAAGTATATGTTTGCTGCTGAAATAATTCCTGTTTTATTGGTGTATTATATATTGTCATACCAAAAAAATGCTGTAGATGCTAATAAGTCAGTAAAATCCAAGATAAAAGAGAGGGTCTGCACCTGAACCTGTGTTCAGGAAATTATTCAACAGAGCATGCTTTGGTCTCTCTTAGTGAAGGCTTTATCACATTTAACAAATGTGCCACAGTAAATTTATTAGTATGCTACAAAGAAATTTTCAAAATAATTAAGACTAAACTACACTTGTCAAAATAAATGAATGAAATACAATTTTGAATCATCTTTCTTCACTTATTGCTCATTTGCATAATTCAGTAACTTACACAGGAGTCTTTCAGTCATTGGTGTGAATTAGCAAGGTTCCGCTGTTCCTTGTTGTACGGGTGGGAATTATGCTACCATGTAATTAGATATTCCAGACATGGACTAACGGGAAATACCAAAGGGCACGGCAAAATCTAAAGAGACAAGGCAGGGAATCTAAAGACAAGAGACAATCAAAGACACCCAACAAACTCAAGCTGGTAGACCACAGGGAATTTTGAATGAAGCCTCTTAATTTATTTTGAGAATAAGAAATCAGTAGTATGAGAGAAACCTCAACAAGATTAGCTGACTAAGCCTACTTAAAAAAAATATCTCTATAGTGCATGGTGCGCCAGGTTAACCACTCCTGTTTGTTAGTCTGTATACAGCTCAACAAATAGCCGGCAAAGCCTTTCATGGCTATATAGTGGCTTTCCATTGAGGTTTTCACTCTTTGAAGGAGGTCGTTTTATACCAATGAGATCTGTAGATGCAAATTGCTTTCCCTATATGTGAGGGGTCACTCCTTTCACAGCCGACTTGCTCATCTCTTTTATAGAGGTTTTCTTATTTTTCTACTGCTCCCAAAGGAATGATGTTAATCACTCACCCCACCATCCCACCCCCGACACACACACACACAACTTAGCGTCCAAATCTTTTCCCTCCAGTTCTGTGAAACTTTGTGTGCTGATCTTTAAGAACAAAACAAGATGTTGGCGGCGGCCTTTACCCCTGAATTAGGAAACCTTTTCCTTCTTTCAACCCAGAATATTAGTTTTTAGATTTGCCTCTCTTTTTCACCTGATTCTACAGAAACACTTTTCCTCTTGGAGCAGAGTATCACTGTAACATGCTGGGGCACGTGAAATCTTGAAAGCAGTGTCCTAGCATATTGTTTTCACTTTGGCTCCCAAATTATGTCAGCTCATAGGAACTAGAGGAATCGAGAAGTGAAGAGAGCGATGTAAGGGTTAGCCGTGACCGCCTAACTTCTGATCCGTTGCTGAAGTGGAGGGAAAGAGAATGTTTGTCTTTTGCCTAAGCTTTTAAAGAATCACACAAACACTTACAGGTTTTAGCCTAGAATGCGGTGGGCCTTAGGAAGAAGGGGTTCCGGGCACACTGTGCAGCACTCTGTAAATACTTGTTGTTTCCTTCTTTGCTTCTGGTTTTCATCTTGCCTTTTCGCCCTTCCTTCTTTCCACTGCCATCTTTTGAGTGCTGAGGGCACTGCCCTGGGCTCCTGAAAGGCAATATAGGGTAGTAGTTAAAAGCCTGTGCTCTGGAGCCAGAATGGCCTTTTCAAGTTTTGGATTTTCCACTTATTTTTAAATAAGTAACTTTGGGGTATGTGAATTACCCCTGTGCTGCCTCATCTGTACAGCCTACGTTGGAATAGCACCTGCCGTGTAGGGCTCAAAATTAAACAGGACAATGTTGAGACGCAGTGATCTGCAAAATGCCTAGAACAGTGCCTGGCGCACACTAAACATGCAATAAACGTCAGTTGGTTTTATTACTTCTGAGAGTAACACTTGATCCAAACCACCGTTGTAGTACTTAATATTACAGTTACTGTATCTCAGTGGGTTTCTGCAGTGTCCCATCGACCATGTTTTGTTTCCGTTTGTATCCCCAGCATCTGGCACAACACCAGACATGTTTTAAATGATGGGCTCTTACTGAATGGTGACAGTATGAAAAAGACGTGGAGCTTAAAATCGATTTTGATAAGTCCCTTTTTAGTTTACTTACATGAAGCATATTAGAAAAGATGAATGTAATTCTCATCATTAGTCCTTATGAAAGAGACTGAAACACAATCTGCAAATCATTTCCATTTTGTTTAGCTTCATCCCTTTGGCATGTATTCCGTTAATATTAGACGATCAGTACCAACTTTTGGCTCTTTTCTAGGGAGGGTAAAAAATAGTTGTGTTTGTGTGCTGGAAGACAGCCAAGCCAAGTTCCCAAATCAAGTACCTTTTAGCAGATTTCTTCTTAACAACCAGGGTGGTTTTTTGTTTTGTTTTGTTTTTTTACATTTCTAAAAATGACAGGTGCCCAGATGTTACCATCAGATGTGATCCTGTAGGTCTGGGGTGGAACCCCCTCCAGTGGCTGTGTATTTTAAAAAGCTCCACGGTGACTTCGATGCACACCCACGGTGTTGAGAATCTAGGAGTTAGTGAAACTCTCGAAACTTTAATATTGCTTCGTGTCAAATATGCATTAATTTTGACTTTGATATAGAAAAGGAGATTGGGCGGTGTCTAGATAACAATTTAAATAGACAGTAGAAGGGAAAATGAAGTCAAACACATGAATTATTTCCTAGATAAAGGAATCATTTATGGTACTCTATGAGCTAATAGAGCATTTGAGAATAAAGTGAAGGAAAAAAATGGGCTGGGGAAAAGTAAGAAGAAACTTTTCTGGTAATGAGCAAATGGAAGGTGAAATAAATGCATTTCAACAAAATTGGCTATAAAGAACATGTTATTTTCCCCATTAACTTATATCATAAAAGTAGGAAAGGGCTGCCGTGGAAGGTGGGGAATCCTCGAGAAGACTGGTTAGGTAACTGGGGAAGTAATTGAGTTAGACCCTAACCCAACCCTGATAGTTAAGTGTCTCCACAGCTGAATTTCTGGGAACTTTCCCATCTCCTGTCATTTTCTCCTTATCTCTGGGCCTTGCCAGGTGGATCCTGGTACATCAGCCTTCTGCAGTTTTATTTTGTTGCCTGTCCCCAAAAGGTCTGGGACAGGATGGTAGTCCTGGACACATTAGAAGGACACCTCTGGGTGATGCCATGGTCATAGCTTGGGTTTACGTTGGATATCCAGGTAGAAGAGATAACTTGGCTGATTCCGTTTCCCAGCATTAAGGTCTTAGAGCTAGAAAAGAGTCACTGTTGGCACGTCTGGGTGGCTCAGTCAGTAAAGCGTCCGAGTCTGGCTCAGGTCATGATCTCGTAGCTTGTGGGATCAAGCCCCGCGTCGGGCTCTGTGCTGATAGCTCGGAGCCTGGAGCCTGCTTTGGATTCTGTGTCTCCCTCTCTGTCTGCCCCTCCCCCACTCATTCTCATTTTCTCTCTCTCTCTCTATCTCAAAAATAAAATTTTTTAAAAATAAAAATAAAAGAGTCACTGTTGGCTTTCCCATCACTCCCTTTTGCCTGGGAGGATTGAGATAGCATCCCCGTGACACTCTCAGATTAGACCCCTCACCGGTCCCTGAGCGTGGCCTTGACTCTACCATGGCTGCCTCTCCCAGCTCCTGGGTTTCGCCTGCCTACATTGCCCACCTCAACCCAGTCTCTCCCTGTTGGTATTGTGTTCATCCTTTCAGGCCTCCCAGCTAGAGGCAATCTCTTTGTCCTCCAAACTCCTGCAGCCTTCAGCACTGCCCCTCGGGCATCGTAACTTTGAGGATAGCACCTTGCTTGCTGTATTACTCTGTGTCTGATGGCAACTTGCACATGAGAGTAGCCTTATAAATGGTATGTGAAATTAATGTTTTCTTGGATATTTCATAGTAGAAAAGTAATTTGTTTTCTTATAGAATATTTTGATGTTTACAGAATACTTTGCTGACTCCATCCTCTTTTCTCTTTATTTCCCATCACACCCTCCAACTGCCTGAAAAAATATTTTCCATCCATATATACCCACCCATACATTCATTCAACATTTAGCCCATGCCCTCACAACACATGCACTTAATTTCCCACCTTTCTGGTAATTCCTAATCGAGTTGGGCTATGATAGGATGCACCTCCAGGACATTGTATAAATTCCACCCTGGAAATTTCTTTGTTCAGTCAGACCTTTAGGTCATATAAATCAGACTGATACTCTATTAGTGGAATAAACCGAAAAAGTCTACAAGTTTACCTTGTCAAGGCCCACTCCTTGCCCTCCAGAAGGTATACCTGTGAAAGCAATTGGCCATTTTGCATGCAGGTTTTCCTAGTGACGTACGGTTCCATCTCTTTGATGACCTTGCTATCTTTAAGTTTCTCCCGTCACTCCAAATGGGTTGCTTGATTTACAGGTCTTTATGATAACTCAGAATGTCTAGAGGCCATCTCCACATGAGTGTCTGAAGGCGGGGAGGTGAGGGGCAGCCGAGAGGCTTGTACACTGCTCTTCCCTGGTCTCCCCGCTGGCCCCTCAGTTGAGCAGCAACACGTACCGTTGGCAGCATCAGTTTGTAAACACAACTCTTATTAATCGGCTGGGGCCAGGGAGCAAAATAGTAAGCCCCTTTGGTACCTGCGTCTTGGGTGTAACCTGCAAGACACACTCTAACAGAGTAATCATTGCGCACTGTGATTGCAGGCGACTGAGCCAGTTAGAAAATCTATTCCTGGTTTGCCGCTGACTCACTTTGTGGAATGGGCAAACCATTATTACTCTTTGATTTAGTTGTCTTATTTGTTCAAAAAAAGAAAAATAATAGGTGTTTAAAAAGCACTCCGAAATTCCTCTCAAAGTAGGTCTCTAAGTGCAGAGTACTATTGTTTTTATTATTATTATTATTATTATTATTATTATTATTATTATTAGTGTTCTGATATGATTTAGTTTTATGCCATGTAGTTCACAGATATTTCCATTCTCACTGATGAAATACAAAACACCTCCGTGTCATTCTTTTTCATCGGTGTGGTAATAGTTTAGCACGTCTTTGTTTTAACCCCTGTTAAAGTATATATCCAAAATAGATATCATTAATAAAATACAGTTATCAAATTAAAACTATACTGCTTTCCGTTGTTTTTTAAACCTCCTTAAAAACATGGTTACCAACAACTACTAAATAAGACCTTTAATTACTGCCAATCTTCTCTTGAAAGTAACAGTGCTTATCTTGAGTAGTTTGAACCATAAGTGGTATTCAGTACCCAGTGGGGTTATAATGCGATTATGAAGTATACCAAGTCGGTGATAAATAAGTGTGATAAAACCATATATTTGTATTAGAAACAATGTTTCAATTATCAACTGAATAAAAAGGCTACAACTGCTGGTTACTTTGGGTGGGTATGTCATGAAAGTAAAATGTAGTTAAATATGCTTGGAATAAAAAATTGTGTGCGCTTCCCTACACAGTCCAGAAACCTAAATTTAATGGGGTTTTGAGTGTACCGCATTTAAATTACTAGGAGAATTAAAAGATAGTGCTTTGCTTTCTGGCATTAAGCTTTCCAAAAACGTAAGTTGTTGGTTTTTTTTTTTTAATAACTCATTCATGAGAGGAGACCTGTGGCTTTTGTATAAAATATTACAGTTCTCCCTCAGATTTCTAGTAATTTTCCAGTGGAGTAACAATGAAAAAAGAAAACTAATTTCTTTAATTGCAGTAAAATCTAGGCATAAATTCATGTAAGAATAATAATACATTTTTCTTTCTCCTTTGTGGGCATTTGGTTCAAGAGGACATAAACCTCCTTTCTAAATCTGGGTTATTTGTTATCTTGAAGTATTTATAAAGTCCATGTGTTTTAAGTGTTATGTTTTTGTAACCTTACAAATAACTCTGATACTAGGAAGTGGTAATCTGTATAAAATCAGTAACACTGTGGATTTCCTTTCCATTTTACCATGAGGTGCAATGAAGAATAAATTGTATGCATTTGTTTCTAAGAGTGTCCTTAAGGCGTGGAACCAAGAAGAAGGAAATATAGCTGTCATGGAGTCTTAGAAACCAGAGGTCATGGGGCGCCTGGGTGGCTCAGTCAGTTGGGTGGCCGACTTTGGCTCAGGTCATGATCTATGCTTCATGAGTTCCAGCCTCGTGTCGGGCAATGTGCTGACAGCTCGGGGCCGGGAGCCTGCTTCAGCTTCTGTGTCTCTCTCTCTCTCTCTCTGCCCCTCACCTACTCACGCTCTGTCTCTCTTTGTCTCTCAAAAATAAATAAGCATTAAAAAAGAAAAGAAACCAGAGGTCACGTAGTGGTAGCCTCGGGCCACATATGACCTCTAAATGTGTTTAATTTGCCTGAAGAATACTTAACATTTTTAATTAGTTGCTAGTATTTTAAAGACTGGTCCATCTGTATAAGAAGCCAAATTTCTGACTTTCTTTTAAAAATTTGTACTTGGCTGCTCCGAGTCAGTGTTCCCGAATGGCAGCAATGGCTGGAGCGGAGTACCAGCGGGTAGTCCAGAGAGAACGTGGGCTGTGGGCTCTGCGTTTGCCACAACCGCATCGAAGCCCACCTCACTCATTTGCTCTTACCATGTCGCTACTGTAGGCACTTGTTTGCTAAAAATATCTGGAGGCATCTTTTTCCTTTTTTTTTTTTTCTTTTAATGAAGAAGAAGCAAAGAGGCTGTAAACTTGAAGTTTAAACCTTAAAAAATATCCACTCAACAGTAAAAACGCAAAAAGATGAGAGCAACCTTAATAAAGTATAAGTCGAGGTGCCTGGCTGGCTTAGTTGGAAGAGCATGTGACTCTTGATCTTGGGGTTGTGATTTTCAGCCCATTGTTGGGTGTAAATTATTATTTATTTAAATAAATAAAACTTTTAAAAATAACAATAAAGTACAAATCGATTAAAATATAAAACTTACTAGTGCTAACCTTTTTGTAGCACTCTGATCCTTACAGCATCCTGGGGAGTAAGATAACAATTACATCTTCATATTTTTATTTAATTTTGATTAAATTGAAATAATCACATGTGCTTAATGACTATTTTCTTGGGCAGTACAGGACCTTGGAGGTCTTCTTCATTATACAGTCTCTATATCGATCGGTCTTATTTTTAAAGATTGGGGGTTTTTTCGTTCGTTTTTTTTTTTTTTTTAATTTTTTTAGCGTTTATTTATTTTTGAGAGACATAGAGACAGAGCATGAGCAGGGGAGGGACAGAGAGAGAGAGAGACACAGAATCCGGAGCAGGCTCCAGGCTCTGAGCCATCAGCACAGAGCCTGACGTGGGGCTCGAACTCACAGACCGCGAGATCATGACCTGAGCTGAAGTCGGCCGCTTAACCGACTGAGCCACCCAGGCGCCCCACGATCGGTCTTTCTTATTCTGTTTAGTAAAATTCATCAAAAAATGAAATCTGGCCATGTGTAGCAACATGGATGGAACTGGAGGGTATTATGTTAAGTGAAATAAGTCTGTCAGAAAAAGACGGATACCATATGTTTCTACACATAGGTGGATTTTGAGAGACTTAGCAAAAATCGTGGGGGAGGGGAAGAGGGGAAAAGAAAAAAAGACACAGAGAGGGAGGGAGACAAAACATAAGAGACTCTCAAAGACTAAGAACAAACTGAGGGTGAGGGAGGTAAGGGCGGGGGGAGAGGGGGTGATGGGCATTAAAGAGGGCACAGGTTGGGATGAACCCTGGGTGTTATATGTAAACCAGTTTGAAAATAAACTATTTAAAAATAAATAAATAAACATCAAAAAAATAAAAAATAATAAAATAACAAAAAAAGATATCTGTAAGGTTTTCTCCAGTTACCCAGTGGCTGGTATCCATTCCATGAGGAGTTCAATGTATAGTGAATGTTTTTTGTTCAGTGTATAGTTTTCTCTATCTGCATAGCTTTCCCTCCATAAAGGCTTTGATTGTACACAGTAGCCTTTTCTTATTTTTGTTTTTTGTAACAAAGTCAGGGGTCCCAGTAGAGGTACCCACTGGTTCTTAGATACAGAATCTCTCAAGATTCCTAGTCCAGGGTGCCTGGGTGGCTCAGTTGGTTAAGCGTCTGACTCTTTTTTTTTTAATGTTTATTTATTTTTGAGACAGACGGACAGAGCACACACAATCGGGGGAGAGGCAGGGAGAGAGAGGGAGACAGAGAATCAGAAGCAGGCTCCAGGCTCCGAGCTGTCAGCACAGAGCCTGATGTGGGGCTCAAACTCACGAACGCTGAGATCATGACCTGAGTCGAAATCGGACATTTAACGGACTGAGCCACCTAGGCGCCCCTGTTACAGAATCATAGTGGAAACCGAACATTCTCTGGTGCTTATAGCTGGTTTCACTTGGACCAAAGTGACTTTTAGAAGGGTGGCCATTAGCTGACCTCTCTCTCAATTAACATATATCATTTAATCTAAAATGAAATTGATTTAAGACACATCCTGGTTTCAGAGATCTTCAAACATAGGGGAGGGGATTCATCTTAGAACTGGTAAGATATGGTTTGATAATGAGCTTAATCTCTGTTTGGTCAACCTATAACCAGGGACAGCATTGAGATGCAGACATCGACTCCTGCTTTGCCCTGTGGCTAAACTATTCGAGTTGACTGTGCCCCCCTTCCGTAGTACTTTATGTTGATTACGATTGATTAACAGAAGACTTTCTGGTGGTTAGGAGTAGGTTTAAACTCTTGCCCAGTAACAATTCATTCGCCATATTCATTTTCTTTAAACATCCCCCTGCCGCCTTGAATGCAGGCAAGGTTGTTTTATCATCATAAATAGTACCAGAACAAGCTTAACCAATCACCTTCTAGCCCTCAGGCAGCTCTGCAGAACTCCTTTTTAGAATACCGCATGCTGTAATTCAGATTCTCACATTAGCTCTCCAAATGCACCATTTGTTTTTAAATACTGGAGTGTTTACCTGAATTTTTCCCCTTTTCATTTTCCCACCCCACTTCATCAGTACATTGTCTGCAATTGTCTGTCCCCACTGCAATGACAGATTTATTTATATGCCTTGGTATCTTCACTTTTTGTCATTTTTAAAATATATTCCTCTTCCTATGTCTCCATAATGATATTCTTAAACATCTTAAAATATTAGTTGGTAGGAAGCAGGTTCATGTCTTTATTTTTCATGATCCTCTCTTGAATCTTGCCTTTATTTAGACTTTGAAATATTTCAACACTTCTAAACTCCCGCCTTAAAATTTCTGTCCCAGTCTTACTCTGGAAACTGAGCATGTCTTCTGAAACCTTAACTGCCCTCGAAAGTAATTTAGGAGTTGGAATCTTTAAAAATGGAATTGTTTTTTGCCCACAAGGAGTCTGGCACCTAATGGTTACCATTTCAGACCCTGCTGTCTAATGTTCCCAAATACAAGCCATTCCGAGTTAACCCTTAAGTAAAACTCATGCCTGGGTTAGTGAATATCATTTATTACATAGTAACAAGGAGTCCTAAGTGCTTCAGCGAATGTATTGGTTTGAACCATATAAAATTGCTGACATTTGACCGTTTTGACCTACCAAAAATAGCAACTCTACGTGATCCAACCTGACATTTACAGATTTGGGTCATCCAAGCTTATACAAACCACTTTATCTACTTTTGCTGTTTGATTTTTTTCCTCAATTAGTAATTTAATCCAACAGCCTTCTCCTTGCTACTACCCTTTCGTATTTCTCAGTTTGTAACATTTTTTCTAGTGCTCTTCTCTTTTCAGCTGATTCCCAAATCTATTTAGCTTCAGAATTAGTAGCGCAAAGAAGGCTAGTGGCATAGTACCTCCATGATGCAGTTGGTACTTACATTTCAAGTGTTTGACCTGTTTGGAGATTTTCATTATCTTAAAACATTAGTGTCATTGAATACATTCATTGCCCAATAAATAAGCCACCATAGTTCCCTACTTCTCAAATGAAAAAGGCAGGAGGAAAAAGTGCTACCTTTTTATTCAGTACTGATAGAGGCCGTGCTATGTGATTTCTTTGTTATGATCTAGCCCAAGCACCTCTGTAGAATAAAATTAACTAATAAACACCCTTTGGTATACTTACCTTTTATTCAACTGAATGTAAATTAATAAATCTCTGCAGTTTTTTTTAAGCTTATTTATTTATTTTGAGAGATGCCATGTGCAGGAAGGGCAGAGAGAGAGGGAGACAGAATTCCAAGCAGGCTCCGCACTGTCAGTTCGAGGAACCCAATGCGGGGCTCGAACTCACAAATCCGTGAGATCATGACCTGAGCCAAAATCAAGAGTCAGACACTTGACCTACTGAGCCACCCTGGCGCCCCAATCCCTGCAGTTTTTTTTAACATTTTACTATCTTTGGGTCTTTGTCGTGAAAAAGAAATGGGACAAATTACATTTTATTAGGAGCAATAGAGATATCGCCCATCACTTGGTTTGAAACTAGAAATTGTACCATTTATATCTCTGTCCATTTGTATATGTAGTTTTTCCTATTCCCGGGGTATATAATGACTGTTCATGTATTTAAACTCATCTGTATTTTTGTCCTGGTGATTTGCCGTTTTTATTTGAAGAGGATTTGTCAGTAGTAGTTGGTAATGTCAAGTAAATAAAAAAAATATTTAAATCCCTTATTACTGGGGCGCCTGGGTGGCTCAGTCGGTTAAGTGGCCGACTTCAGCTCAGGTCATGATCTCACAGTCTGTGGGTTCGAGCCCCGCGTCGGGCTCTGTGCTGATGGCTCAGAGCCTGGAGCCTGCTTCAGATTCTGTGTCTGCCTCTCTCTTTCTATGCCCTTCCCCTGCTTACGCTCTGTCTCTCAAAAGTAAATAAATGTTAAAAAAAAAAATTAAATCCCTTATTACTGATCTATTCCCCTCCTTACATGTGTAATGCTACTCTTCACAATAATCTGCTAAGTAACTGTTGTTTTCCCCCATTTTACAGATGTAAAACTGAGGTCAGCTTAAGTTATTTCCCTAGGATGGTAATCTAAACCTAGTACAGACCCATAATTGAAACCAGGGGCCACTTGACTCCAAAGACTGACCCCACCCCCCACTCCACCCTTCTCCTGTGGCATACTTCCTAGTTACTTAAAGAGAAATCCTCAAACATCTATGTCACTATGGTGCCTCTCATACTATATATTATTGTCCTGTATTATATTATAAATTTGTTTTCATTTAATAAGTACTCAGTGATCCATCAGGGAAATACAAATCAAAACTGCAATGAGGTATCCCTCACACCTGTCAGACTGGCTAAAATCAACAGCACAAGAAAACAACGGGTGTTGGCGAGCATGCAGAGAAAGGGGAACCCTCTTGCACTGTTGGTGGGAATGAAAACTGGTGCACCCGCTGTGGAAAACAGTATGGAAGTTCCTCAAAAAGTTAGGAATATAACTACCCTATGATCCAGTAATTACATTACTAGGTATTTACACAAAGAATATAAAAACACTAATTCACAGGGATGCATGCACCTTGATAATTTATAGTAGCATTATCTATGATAGCCACATTACAGAAACAGCCCAAGTGTCCATCCGCAGTTAAATGGATAAAAAAGATGTGGATGGGATACCTGGCTGACTCAGCTAAGTGTCTGACTCTTGATTTCAGCTCAGTCATGATCCTGAGGTTAGGCTCCACACTAGCATAGAGCCTTTTTGAGATTCTCTCTCTCCTTCTCTCCCTCCCCTGCTTGCATGCCTGCACACTCTCTCTCTCAAATAAAAATTAAAAAAAAGTGTGTATATATATGTATACACATACATACATACATACAATGGAATATTACTCAGCCATAAAAAAGAATGAAGTCTTGCCATTCACAGTGACATGAATGGTGCTAGAGAGTATAATGCTAAAGGAAATAAGTCAGTCAGAAAAAGAGAAATACCATTATGATTTCACTCATATGTGGAATTTAAGAAACAAAACAAATGAGCAATGGGGAAAAAAAGGTGGAGGGTAAACCAGAAACAGACTCTGAACTATAGAGAATAAACCGATAGTGTTACCACAGGGGAAAGAGGTGGAGGGATGGGGATTAAGGAGAGCACTTGTCCTCATGAGCATTGGGTGATGTTCAAAGTGTTGAATTGCTATATCATACACCAGAAACTAATATTATGCTGTATGTTAACTGGAATTTAAATAAAAACTTTAAAAAATGTAAGTGTATTTACCGATGACCTACCCTGTACCAGGCATCTCATGACATATTCTACAGGAGAGAGACAAGGTAATTTCAGACAATAACAACCCCTACTGGGACAATAAAAGGGGGAGTGGTTTAATGGGATGGGAAGTTCTTTGTACGGAGCTGGTGTTCGATATGAGACCTGAATGACAAGAGAAAGCAGTCATAGGAAAGTCTGCAGGCAGGATATTCTAACCAAGGGCAAGGTGAAAGCCTGGAGCGGGAGCATCTTGCAATAGCAGGGGGCATGTGTGGCTGGAGGACAGCGAGGGGGAGTAGTATAGGTGAGGCTGGAGAGTTAGGCAGGACTATGTGGATATACCAGGTCAGGGGTATGACTGGTATTCTCAGGACAGTGGGAAGCTCTGTGAGGCTTTTAAAAGGAGGAGGGGTGGCAAAATCTCTGGCTACTGTTTGGTGAGACTGAATTGTGTGTATTTCTACCACTTTTGTAAGACTCCCTCTAGTAAGTGTCCAGCTTCAGGAAACATCCCATGTTTCCCCTCCGGAAATGACACACACAGACCTAGAGAAAAATGTTGAAGTCTTGAAAATTGTGTATTAACTAGGGAGACTCTAAAGAGCACCACAATTTCAAAAGGCGTTGGGGACGGGGGTAACCATCTTCATTCCCCTCTCTGTGTGGTGCTTGTTGCAGGCTCTGCTCATTAGCAGCTAGGGACCTAAAGACCTGGAGTGTGACAGTGACCACATTTGTAAAATGTGTTGCCCCATTGCCCCGTACTTCAAGTAGAGATGGAGATCAAAAATTGTGTTCATAGGGGTGCCTGGCAGGCTCGGTTGGTTAAGCGTCTGGATCATGGTTTCGGCTCAGGTCATGATATCGTGGTTCTTGGGTTCAAGCCCTGCATCGGGCTCTGCCCTGACAGCTGGAGCCTGCTTGGGATACTGTCTCCCTCTCTCTCTACCCCTTCTCCACTCACACACTCTGTCTCTCTCAAAATAAATAAACTTTTAAAAAACACATAAAAAAAGAGAATTGTGTTCATGTACAAATTCCTGCTAGATAGTAACAATCAGTGTTGGAGAACCTTCCTCATTGGTTCCAAGTGCCTTATTGTTTGTAAGTATCATAAAAATGACCTTTTGATTTTATTTTTTTGATACGTTTGTGTTAGATCATTGGCTTTTTAAAAAATTAAATATACCTTTTACTTAAATATCACATCTTTTGAACTTGTGAGTGTGAGGGTTGGATTTTTTGGTGAGGAAATAATTGTGTTTGGGTTTGTTTTTAATTTAAAAAAATACTTCCGGTGGTAGAAAATATTAATTCCTTTAAAAATATGGCCGTGTTGCTAGATCTACATTTGATTTTCTGTGTTTTTGTGAACAACTGATCAAATTAGGTTCGTCACTCTTGGCTTGTGGTGATTTGAAATTGAAATGGAATATATTAAAGCAGCCAACCACACTGATTACATTGCAAGCCTCATTTAATTTCATACATTCACACGTTACAGTGAAAGGCGGCTTTTTTTAATGCATGATTGTGACTGTACCTTGAGCAACTCCAAAGGTCAACTGTAATGGGTGCATAATTTGTTGGTGTTAGATATCTGATTTATAGTAGGTGTTCCTCAGCCTGATTTGTCCTAGCAGTAAATATGGTGAGCATCCAAAGTCACATCCGTAAGAAGTTCAGCCTGTCACATTTGGTGGGATTGTCTTATTCTTCATTGGTCAGTAGACCACAGTAAATCACAGAATAGCTGTCATCCTCAAATCCAGAAAGTGCTAGTACTGCGCCCCTATTGCACAAGGGTTAAATGAGCTATTCTTAAGAGGGCAGGCTGGCCCAGGTTAAGCTGATAAGAGTATTACCAGCTCAGGTAACAGCAGTTGCTCACAGCTCCTTGAGCCTTAGTCCCAAAAAGTCTGTAAGAGGACTTTTTCAGTTTCACGAGAGCAAGAAGTCATGAGTTTACTCACTTTTGTTTAGGACACAGTCTCTGCCCTCAAGTAGAAGACGATCGGATACCACCATTTGTCCCACCGCGCAGTTATTAGGACATGAAATGGCTTGAATGCTCATAGGGCCTCAGGTGCACGACTTAATTTAGCCAGCCTCCGTCATTCCAAACTTGATCACACGTTGGGGTGAGCCCTGTGGTCTCGGAGAAAGAGCTGTTAGGTGTCTTTTGAGAACTTGCCTATAGTGTTGCCTTTTATTTTGTTTATGATAGTAGAGACTTGTTCATTTTAATTTGATGTTACTGGAAGATTTGTTCACACATGTGGATTTGTTTTTGTGCGCTTTGATCAGCCAGTTTGTTATTTTTCAGCTTTCAATAACAAAAGGTACCTAAACCATTTTTAAAAGCTCTATTATTGAATTCCTGGATGGAGAGGGGATAAAAATGAATATTCTACCCAATTCAAGTTGAAGGAGTTAATTTTTAAAGTTTTTTTTTTTTTCACCTCACGTATTTATCTTTTTGTGTGTATGAGAGAGAACCTTTAAGTTCTACTCTCTGAGTGAATTTCCAGTATACAGTACAGTGTAACCAACTATGATCACCATGCTGTAAATTAGATTTTCACACCTGATTCATCTTACAGCTGCAAGTTTGAACCCTTTTACCGACCTCTTCCTATTTCCTCCACTTTCCTACTCTCTGTGAATTTGACTGTGGTTTTGTTTGTTTTATTTTGGTTTTTGTGTGTTTTTTAAATTTATTTATTTTCAGAGGGGGAAAGAGAGAAAGAGGGAGAGAGAGTGGAGGGAGGGACAAGAGTCAGACGTTTAACAGACTGAGCCACCCGGGCACCCCTGTTTTGTTTAGGTTCCACGTATAAGTGATACCATGCAGCATTTGGCTTTCTCTCTGGCTTATTTCATTTAGCATAATGCCCTCAAGGTCCGTCCATGTTGTCACACGTGCCAGGGTTTCCTTTTTCTCTCATGGCTGAATGATAGATACACTGCATCTTTATCCAGTCATCCCTTGATGGACGCTTAGTTTGTTTCCATGTCTTGGCTGTTGTGAATAATGAAAACTTTTAAAAACATAACTCACTTCCCTAAGAAAGTAATTCCATCATTAGAAACAAAATAGAGGCACTTGGGTGGCTTAGTTGGTTGAGCCTCTGTCTGACTCTTAACTTCAGCTCAGGTCATAATCTCCTGGTTGTGAGACAGACTTTACAGGCTAGTGTAGGGAAAGAAATAAAACTCAAAGGGGGGTTGACACAGAGCTGTATTCCTAGTCTGCATTCTGTGTAATTGAAGTTCTGCTAGTATTCCTGGTCCCCTGGACCAAAGAAGTTTAGAAACTGCTACGTTCAACATACTTTGCCCTTTTGTTGTTTTTAATGTAAGTTGGCATATTTAAGGCTCACAGATGTCCTTCAGTAGAGAAGTCTGTATAGTTTTGTTTTAAGCCGGCTCTCTCTGCATTTATCTGGTTACAGGAATAGTTTGAGAAATACCAGAATTGTATTTTAGCAATTATTCATTCTCTTTGACCTCTAATGAATAGGTAGCAGAAGTTCACGTCCCAACCAACGGTCTCCTGAACCACCTTACACATTTTTAAAAATATTTTAAAGTTTTATTTATTGTTGAGAGAGAGACAGAGACAGAGTGTGAGCAGGGGAGGGGCAAAGAGAGAGGAAGACACAGAATCCGAAGCAGGCTCCAGGCCCCAACTGTCAACACAAAGCCCTACGCAGGATTTGAACCCATGAACTGAGAGATCATGACCTGAGCAACCCAGGTGTCCTTAAAACCTTACACAATTTTTATTGAACATATCTTCTGTGCTAATCATTGGGAGAGGTAGAAAATAAGTGGTCACTGTGGCCCTGATTGAACATTGGTGAAGTAAGTCCTTGACCATGAAACAGCACAAAGCCATGTGGAAAAGTGTCTTGGGCAGCAGCAGAAGCATCCATACAGCTCTGAAGTGCAGACTTCTGGTTATGTAGAAATGTTGATAAAAAGCCAAAAAAAAAATATATGGAAGAAGCAAGGAGGGCCTAAGCACGTAGGCAGAAAAAGAAGGCAAAGAGGAGAGATGCACATAGTGGCCATGAAGTAGAATTAATAGTAATATTGGAATGGAGACAAGGAGGACAACTGGCGAAGGAGAGGGCAGCTTCTGGTTGGGCGGGAGCCGACAGCAACTGCCCTTGTGTCATCACGTCTCCTGCCAGCTCCCAGACCAAAGGACTCACGGGCACCAGCCTGCCACACGTAAGGCTATCAGTTGAGATAGTTCAATATTTTAATAGTGTGCCATGGCCTCCTAACACAGGGATCACAGACTCACACGGCTTTGGAGACCGTGTAAGAAAGCTGCTGGAGCAGGCCACACGGAGGGAAAATCGGAGTGCTGGGGACCATTGTAGAGTGTGGGTTTTCGTACCGAAAACATGGGCTCTGCCTTGCCACACATTCTGATTCTTTGAGGGGAGCTGGAAACACGAGTGTTTATGAAATTACCTGGTTTTTAAGCTTTGGCTTCAGTTTTTTATTTTGTTTAATAAATATTGGGGGATGCTGGGTGAGAATGTGTGAACTCTCTTACATTTATGGATGGGAGTAAATTGGTATTAGAAATTCGGTGGTGTCTAGTAAAGTTGAAGATGTACAGCGATGACCCATCAGTTGCATCTGTCGTTATGTGCTGTGGAGACCCTCGCACACCAAGCTCACAGAGACTTGTAGGATGGGTATCTGGGCGTTGTTTAAGACAGTCTCCCAGGTAAGCAAGGTGCAAATAGAAAAGTGCACCTTGATCTCTATGAATTTTTTTTTAATTTTTTTTAACGTTTATTTATTTTTGAGAGACAGAGAGACCGAGCGTGAGCAGGGGAAGGGCAAAGAGAGAGGCAGACACAGAATCCGAAGCAGGCTCCAGGCTCCGAGTCATCAACACAGAGCCCGATGCGGGGCTCGAACTCACAAACTGTGAGATCATGACCTGAGCTAAAGTCGGCCGCTCAACCGACTGAGCCACCCAGGCGCCCCTTGATCTCTATGAATTTTATAAACAATGTTAGAACGACATCCATGTACTCTGCATGCTTACACAGATCTGCAATAAGGTATAACACACAGTTAGCCGGGAGACACACCACCTGCAGGATAGATGTTACCTACAGGAAATGGGGGTGGGGAAGCCAGGTGTACCAGGAAGCCATTGAAGATTTTAAGCAAAGAAAGGTTATGACATGATGTGGTCTTTTTTGAAGAGGTCACTCTGACCACAGTGGACAGTGGATTGTAGGGAAAGAAGAGGGAAACATGGAAAGCAAGTAGAAAGTATTAAAGTGGAAAAGAGGTAGCTTGAATTCCAAACAACGTAAGTAACCTCTAAGCCAGGGCTTCTCAGACTCGGCACTGTGGGCATTTTGGGCTGGACTGTTCTTTGATGTAAGAACTATCCTGTGTACTGCAGCAGGCATAGCAGTATCTCTGGCCTCTACCCACTAGATGCCAGAAGCACCCCTCACCCCCCCAGTCGTGACAATCAAAAATGTTTCCAAAAGTCTCAGTTGAGAACCACTAGTCTCAGCAGTATATTATTGTGAGGCCGAGTGTAAATTTCCAGTCCATATATAAGAGGAGGAGACCAGGCCGAGCCTGAGTTAGTTGAGAGATTGTGTGGAGGGGCTGACATTTGAGATGGTCCCTGCAGCAGGGGGGGCACATGCACATAACCCAGGCATGCTACATCTTGACTGTTTTAGGACTTAAAACCAATCTTGTCCTTAATCTGTTTTTCCCCCCACTAGCTAACTCCCTGCCCCGGCTTCTCCTTGGCTTCTGAGATTCTTGCAAGATGGCTGCTCATCTGCTCTTCACTTCCTTCATTTTTTAGTTCAAGCAGCAGCTCTCTCGCTCACACAGGGTCCCCGGGGACTTCCTAATTCCAAATCCAGTAGAATCTTTGCAGTTGTTGTGTTACTGTCGACTTCCCTCCCCCATTTGTTTCCTACTCTTAAAATTATATTTCCTTTTACATAATCAAAAATGTAAGCCACAGTTCATGTATAGTAATGTTAAGCTCGGGGCGCCTGGGTGGCTCACGTGGTTAAGCCACCAACTTCATCTCAGGTCATGATCTCGTGGTTCACGAGTTCGAGCCCCATATTGGGCTCTGTGCTGACAGCCCAGAGCCTGGAGCCTGCTTTGGATTCTGTGTCTCCCTCTCTCTCTGCCCAATCCCCTGCTCACACTCTGTCTCTCTCTAAGAAAGAAAGAGAGAGGGAGAGAGGGAGGGAGGGAGGAAGGAAGGAAGGAAGGAAATGTTAAGCTCTGCATTACTATAATCTAGAAATTTGTGCCTCCTCTGTATCATAGAATGTTATACAACCACTAAAACTCTCTTTTCCCCAGGGTGTGCCTGAGTGGCTCAGTCGATTAAGTGTACGACTCTTGGTTTCGGCTCAGGTCACGATCTCATGGTTCGTGAGTTCAAGCCCCACATGGGGCTCCATGCTGCTTGGGATTTTCTCTCTCCCTCTTTCCTGGCCCTCCCACGCTCGTACTCTCTCTCTCCAAATAAATAATAAAAATAAACTTAAAAAAATAAAAAAACCTCTCTCCCAGAAATATATCGTGTACAAGGAAATGTTACAGTGTAGATTAAGAAAACCAGGTTTCAGATCTTTACAGTCAGTATACTCTCACCCACGTAGACACACGTAGACACTTATGCATGTGAGTTTAGCAAAAGGCTGGTAGGACGTGCACTGAAATGGTAGCAGGCATTTCCAGATAGGCCGTGTGTTTTATGATCAGCAAGGAGAGAGAGGTGTACTGAAACACTGGCTTCTCCACTTTCCCTCCCTGCGCACATTTTTCATGGGTGCTCTTGTCTGTACCCTACGCACCAAGGACTCCCAAAGCTGACTCTCCACCCATCTGGTCCTGTTCCAGATTGACTTAAGACTCTTGTACCTAATGATGTTTGGATATGTCCACTTAGATGTCCCAGGACCATCTCTCAAAAATCAGCATGTGCCCACACTGAAGCTGAATCATTCCTCTTTCACTACAAGCTTTTCTTTTTGCCTTCCCTGTCCAGGAGTCATTGGCATTCAACATTTGTCCTGTCACCCGAGTCACAGGCATCCTACCCTTGTTTGCTCCTCCCTCCATATCCAGCCCACCCCAAGATTTTTAGGTGCTTCTGCCTCTGAGCCCATCCTGCAGCTCTCTCCCGCCCTCCACTTTCGCTTGCTACCCCTTAGTGCAGGTGGTCCTCTAAATAGGATTCCTAGAGAAATCTTACTGGTCTTTCCGCTTCTAAGACCTGTTCTGTCCAACGTGGTAGCCATAGCCCCATGTGGCTATTGAACATTTCAAATGTGGCCAGTTATGGGGCACCTGGGTGGCTCAGTTGGTTAAGTGGCCGACTTTGGCTCAGGTCATAATCTCACGATCTGTGAGTTCGAGCCCCGCGTCGGGCTCTGGGCTGATGGCTCAGAGCCTGGAACCTGCTTCAGAATCTGTATCTCCCTCTCTCTCTGCCCCTCCCCTGCTCATACTCTGTCTCTATGTCTGCCAAAAATAAATAAACGTTAAAAAATTTTTTTTTAAATGTGGCCAGTTTTAATTGAGATGTGTTCTAAGTGTCGAATACACTTCATTAATATTCTTTTATTGGTTACATGCTGAAATAATATTTTAGACGTATTGGATTAAATGAAACATTTTTTAAATCTTCACCCGTTTTATTTTAGTTTTTTTAAATATGGCTAGTAGAACATTTTAACTGTCATACATGGCTTATATCATCTCTCTAGTGGACCATGCTGGATCTACCTGCCTCCCCCACTTTGATTTGTTCTCTGCACTGCTGCTGCGGTAGTATCTTGCTAAAAACCAAACTCCCTGAGCTAAGAACCATTTGAAGTCCTTTAGGATACAATTTAAGGTTAGTTTAGTACACACTGCCTTCCCTAAAGGCATTCATTCAGTTTCAAAAACTTTCGAAACACTATTGTCCAAACAGAGTATCTAGCTAGATAGAGTTGGTAGGTTGGCAGCTTTCACCACCTCATCTAATGACTGTCATCTTTGGCATCTCTACCTTCAGATAGTCAATAGCTGGTGGACAGTTGCTACACTATAAATAGATTTAAGTAGAGCCCTGTATCAATTCTGCATTAGTACTCGACAAATTTTTTTTTAATTTTTAATGTTTGTTTATTTTTGAGAGAGACAGAGACAGACAGAGCATGAGTGGGGGAGGGGCAGAGAAAATCCTAAGCAGGCTCCAGACTTAGAGCTGTCAGTCCAGAGCCCCATGTGGGGCTCGAACTCACAAATCACGAGGTCATGACTTGAGTCAAAGTCAGACATTTAACCAACTGAGCCACCCACGCGCACCCTGAACAGAAAATTTTAATACAAACCCTTGAAGGACAGCTACCTTCCTAATAACTACTGTTGAAAATTCTCTCCTGGGCTCTGCACCTTGTCCTCGTGGACCAGATGTTTGAGTGGGTGCTGTGAAGAGCAGGAAGTGGCTGTGAGGACCCAGCCTCCAGTACAGGAGTTGATGGTGGGCAAACCAAGTGGGAATAGAAACCCCAGCGTGTTGATCATGCCAGAAAGATGAGATGAAAAGCTCTAAAATCTGAGTCTTTGATGCCTATGAGGTGATCTGCCTTTGGGGGAAAATAACCATAAACAGGAGGAAGTCGGGCAAAATGGCCAAACAAAAAATGGTTCCTGAAATATTAAATAAATTTAAAAATAAAACAGCTGTATCCAGGGGCGCCTGGATGGCTCAGTCAGTTAAGCGTCCAACTTTGGCTCAGGTCATGATCTCGCGGCTTGTGGGTTCAAGCCCCACGTCGGGCTCTGTGCTGACAGCGCAGAGCCTGGAGACTACTTTGGATTCTCTGTCTCCCTCTCTCTCTGCCCCTCCCCTCTTCCATACCCTCTCTCTCCCTCTCCCTCCCTCTCTCTCTCTCTCTCTCTCTCTCTCTCTCTCTCCCTCTTCCTCTCTCTCTCAAAAATAAACAAACATTTACTTTGGCTCTGATGTTGAGCCATTGTTAAAGGCTTGATTTTTCTGTCACTGTGTTGCTTTTGCTTCCTCCGGTGACTGTAACATGTTGCATGTTTAGAGAGGGGTGTCTTCTTCCTCATGGTGTACTGTGTTTTTAGGGAGGGTGCATTTGCCAGAAGTTTGCCGCTCGTTATTTCTTCCATAACCTTGTGACTGGGGCTTCCATAAAGATGCCTCCTGCACAGCTCCCGTCTTTCCTCCCAGAGCACAACTGTAGTCTCAGGAATATTAATCTGGGGTTTGCTTAGTTCCATCTCTGCACTCCTCTCCCATCCTGTTTCGGAGGTGTCTTCTGTATGCCCAGAATCCTCCTGCTCATGCCTCCCTCCCAGCCTCTCAAATAAGGATAAACCCTCCATTTGCACTTTTCAAAAAGTTCATTTGTGGTTTCATTTGTGGTGTGACTGTATTCTTCCTTCCGAGGTTGTTTGTATTGTCAGGCTTCACTCTGTTTTATGTTGAAGGAATGTGAGGCACCACCAAGTAGGTGCTGGGATACATTTGGAGCAGGGATACTTCCCTGCTGTTCCTGAAATCACATACACACAGGGGCGCCTGGGGGGCTCAGTCATTTAAGCGTCCAACTCTTGATTTCGGCTCATGTCATGATCTCAGGGTCATGAGATTGAGCCCCACATTGGGCTCTGCGCTGAGTCTGGGGCCTGCTTAGGATTCTCTCTCTCTCCCTCTCTGCCCCTCCGCTGCTTACTCTCTCCCTCTCAGGCAGGCAGGCAGGCAGGCAGGCAGGCAGACAGACAGACAAATAGATAGATAGATAGATAGATAGATAGATAGATAGATAGATAGATAGATAGACAGATAGACAGATAGATAGATAAAATGTAAAACAAAAATGTTAAAAGGTTTTAAAAATCACATATACACAGCAGTGCCTTTAAGGCCAACCCTTAAAGCACACCAGACTTATTTCCTCTCAGGGGCCCTGGGAGTAGTGAGAGGGGATCTTTTCTCTACTTCTTCTCCTCCCCAAATAAGCAAGACTCTTCCTTCCTCACTAGAGCTCCTCCTGGCCTTTCCTGGAACCAAAAACAAGTTCTACTTGAGCACAGCCAACCCTCCGGCAGAGGTTCTGTGCCTCAGTTACCCAGTAAGTCCTAAGCTGGGAGCTTAAAAAAAAATCCACACGCCCAGGTCATGCCCCAGACCACTTAGATCTGACCCTCTTGCTGGGACCCAGGCACCGGTATACTTTAATGCCAGTGTGTGGCCGTGGTTGAAAACTACTGCTCTAAAGGTCTTTGTCACCTTCACGCCTCTCAGAGCTTGTTCCTAGACTTAAAGTTCTGGGAGAATATGGCCTTCAGGTTCCATAGGTGAAGAGCATTAGATTGTTTGCCCTGACAAACTGTGATGCTCCCGCCCGCTGACAGCTGTCATTTATTGATCAGTTATATGTCAGGCACTCTGCTGCGTCTCTCTGCATGTTGAATTTACATTTTTACTACATCTTTTTATATATTGTATTTACTTTTTGCACTTTATTCTTTTTTACTATGTTTAATCTTAACTACGAAATGGGTCTTATTATTGAGAGCGAAAGGAAGTGTTAGAAAGGACAGATGATGTTGTCAGTATCACACAGCCAATAAATGAGGGGAAACACGATACTATGGATCACATGTTAGATCAAGAACAAAGAAAGAAAAAACTATAAAAAAATGGTTTGTGCACTGATTACAGTTAGGCCAACAGTTTACCATTTGTACATAATTACAATATATCACAATAACGATTATGATTATAAATACTATTAGGCAGATAACATTGGGCAAATTTCTTTTGATTATAGCACGGCTCAAATCTTTAATGAATAGCTAGTAATCATAGCTAATATTTTATTGAGTGTTTACTATACACTAGGCATCAGAGTAAGTATGTATATTTCATTTAACCTTTCTAAAAACAAAACTCTGAGAGGCACCTGGGTGGTGCTGTCATTTGTGTGTCCTACTCTTGATTTCAGCTCAGGTCACGATCTCTTGGTTCATGGGTTCGAGCCTCGTATCGGGCTGTGCGCTGACAGCTCAGAACCTGCTCGAGATTCTCCCTCCCCCTCCCCTCCCCCTCCCCCTCCCTCTCCCTCCCTCTCCCTCTCTTCTCTCCCTCTCTCCCCCCTCAAAATAAATAAACTTTAAAAAATAAAAACAAAACTGAGATTTATACTATGATTTTCCTAGTTTTGATATAATTGACATATAATATTGTGTAAGTTTAAAGTATATAATGTAATGGTTCTATATACATGTATGTCAAAATGCTCATCACACTAAGTTTAGTTAACACTCATTGGCACATAGGTGGAATTTTGTTTTCTTGTGATGAGAACGTTTTAAGGTCCACTCTCTTAGCTACTTTCACATACATGACACAGTATTGTTACTAGAGTAGAGGAAACAGGGGTTAGGAGAAATTGAGTAGGCTGCCTCGTCAATGGCACATGGAGATGTCGAACCCAGGTCTACGGGTCTCGAGCCATATTGTTTAATAGGCCGTAAGTGAACACAGTGCTTCGGTATGCCCAGCCTTTGCGTTTATTACTAACGTGGACTGGTTATTCAAACCTTGTAATGTGGCTCGTGAGATGATTATAATTATTTTAAAACTACAAGAGTTTCATTCTGTGCTATTAATAGTTTTCATTTTGAATATATATAATGATAACCTGAAGAAATCTCACTGCTCTATAAGGAAAACTCCTATTTATTTATTTTCTCATTTCAATCACATAAAACCAACCTGTCTTCCTAGATGAAAAAACAATAATTTCCAGAATCACCTTAGTTCTTGAATTGTGTATTTCATTAAGGAATGGTAGAATGTGTGTATATTTAAAATAATCATTTTATATTAAAAGTTGACCCCAAACATGCACATTGAAAGGCTTGATTAATAATAACTATTTTTAGGAAGTGTGTGAGGTAGGAGGCATTCAGTTCAGAAGATTATCTATGAAATGCCGAAACCTGAACCTAGAGGGCCAAATCAAATCTCAAATATCAGCACATTAATATGACAAGAAAGTAATTGGCATGTGTGATTCCAGTTCATGGTGATGGAAGAAAGAGCCACCTTGCCCCAGCCCTACTTTAGTCACACAGGATTGTAGGGGACCTTCTAGAAAGACTGCTTGTCTCATCCTTGTCCAACTCCTCTTCCAGGAGTTAGAGCCAGTGGAGAACCCAGAGGATTGGGGTTTGGAAAACCTGGATTCCTGTTGTATCTCTGTTAACTCTCTAATACATTGCTGTGCCGTGAGTTTTCCACAGTTCCTCAAATAGATATTGCAGAATCAGGACTTAGTACCACTTCAGTAACGCCTGTCTTTCATGGCGTTGGTGTGTAGCATACTGGATGCACATAGTTTAAATCCAGCGAATGCCACTTACTTGATATATAGTGATAAGTCCACAGTAATGCAGAATTCTTCTTTGTAATCATCTATGGAACCTGGAGAACCTTTCAAAGATCAGTTGAAAAGAAAGCTGGTTGATCGTGTCAGCAAAATCCCATATGGAACCCTTTAGAGATTTAGAACTCACTTGTACCTAATTTATCTTCCAAAGTAGTAACTGGCTTCCGAGTTGATTCCCGCCCCCCCCCCCTGCCCCTGCATCTTAGAACTCATTTTCAAATCACTAAAACTCTGATGACATAAATGGTTTGCTATTTGAAGGCAATTGTGCCACTCTACTCTTGGGATGTGTCCTCTGTGCTAACTGAATCAAGTTCCTTCTGGTTTATGATCTAATGCAGGGGTTGTAAACTTAAGTCCCTTCAAGGATCAAATGTCAGGGTGTCACATCATGGGAGGCGTTAGTTTGGGAGAGCAGGGGGGTGCATGCCCTACTCACAAGCTTTCAGATTTTTTAAAAAGTTGAATACCATTAGCTAGAGAGAACACATCTTCTAGCTAGATTCCCCTGAAGATCCACCAGTTCACAGACCTTCAGCTCCTAAGTGTCTTATGGTAATTAACCCTACCCCCAAAATGAAAATTGTTATATTCCGCTTCATACTTGTTCATAAATTGACTATAAAGATTTGAGTATATCAGGAAGTTCACAAAGTCCGTGATAGTAAATAGGGCTCAGATTTAAAATTGTTTTAGTAACAAACAACTAAAGAACTATTTTCTGCCTAGATTTTGATGTTCTTACATTTATCCTAGAATTTCTGAATTAGATAAAATGTCACCCTGGCATTTGTAGGTCTTAGCTTTACTGCCTTGCACACAAGAAGCGTTGAAGTTAGATGGGTCACAGCAAACGCTTAGGATTTTTTTACTACATGCTATTATGAAATCTGTAGCTTTAATTTATGGGCACTGTTAATACTGTGCATTTTGAAAGTACTTTATGCCAGTCGTGTTCACCTTGAGTGATTCCAAGTAGTTCCTTACCGATTCCAAGGGGGAAAGGACTATGGTTCAAGTCTTATGGTAGCCAGGGCAGTTAAGACATCAGTAAAAGAGCATAACATCATGGCCACCCTAAACCACACGTCTGCCCCGTGCCACACACAGTACAGGCCCTTGCCATGCGTTAGATCTCAATTTGCTCCTGACACTTGCTTCTGTGAGGTATTCTTGCTCTTTCACCCACTGCAGATATTGAGCCTAGGAGATTCTCCTGTAAATGGTAACAGACCTTTCCACTTCTAAATCCTATTCTGGAAACATCTTTTACTGCCCCAACCCCAAAATTGTCAGTAGGGTCGTCAGTAAAGTGATTAGAGCAATTGAATGGGCCTGGCTAACCTTGTAATGTGTTTCCCCATATCAAGTTGCTCTAAGGAAGGAAGGGTTCAAGTCCTTCAAATTCTCTATAGAGGGTATGTGCCCCCATTGTCCAATCTGCCTGGATAGCGGACACTTTGAGGTCAGTGTATGCTGTGTACAGAAGCAATTTGTCCTCGAATTGTAAAACTACAAAAGTGCATAAACCTTTTAAGCCTGCCCATTATGGGAAGATATTAACATATGTTGTTATTAAGGCCAGCTTGGTAAATGAAGGATCGATACATCTTCTTTCAAAAGTTAAACTTCACACTCTCCACTCCAGCTCTAGCCATGCTTCCCCAGCTCAAATGTGGCTCCTTCCATGGAACCTTCCTCTGGCCCTCTGGATAGAGATGGGCGCTCACCCCTTCATGTAGCCCTTGGGAGATTTTCTCATATCTGCTTCTTCCGATGCACCTCTCTGCCAGTGAGCTGCGAGTTCCTTGGGGCCAGGGCTGCTGACTCTGGTTTACATCCTCACGTTGCTAAGCACTGAGCCCGCCTGTGTCTGATGGCAGCCGCTCTCTGTGTGTCTCACAAGTGAATGAATGAATAAAACCCATGCGGGCGCATGACCTCAGCACCATTGGTCCCTCCTCGCGTCTAGTTCTTGATAAGTCAGGAAGTCAAGTTCTGTTGATGACCTTGCAAAAGTTCATCTACATTGTGGAAATTAGTACGCTTACTTTCACAGTTTGCGGGGGGAAAGAACAGGTAAGCCACCAGCCAGATCCCTTCGTTAATAGCGAGAAAACTGGTTCCACGTAAGTGTGCCTTTTCCCCTGTATGTTTTGGTGACTTTTTTCATAGTTTCCAAAGTAGAATCTGAAATCCTCTCTTTAAGAGTCTCTGGTTCTTAGGAGAAACAAAAGAATCAAAGAAAAGTTCTCTCTCCTCCATATCCTCACCTGCAGCTGACTGGTCAGAGAAGGAACACTTCTGATACTACCTCACAGAGCTTGAAAGATGGCAGAAGCCCTATAGTTAGTAATGTCTAACCAAAGTTTGTCTTAATTTAGATAATGTCCTAGAATTTATTATTGTATTTATTCCTACATCATCCTCATTTGAAAAGCTAATAACTCAGCTTTAAAACCACAGGACTGGGGCACCTGACTTGTGCTCAGGTCATGATCTCATGGTTCATGAGTTCGAGCCCTTGCATCGGGCTCCACGCTAACAAGCATGGAGCCTGCTTGGGATTCTGTGTCCCCCCCCCCCCCCCGCTCTCTCTCTCCCTCCCTCCCTCCCTCCCTCCCTCCGTCCCACGCACATGCTCTCTCTCAAAATAAATAAACTTAAAAAAACAACAGGACTGAATCTTTTTTCAAGTTTTTGAAGACATTTTGGTCCAACCTATTGGACTTTGAACCTTGCTTCAGTACTAACCTCACTTAGTAAAAACAGTTTGTTTCCACTGCCACTTCATGGGAAAAGTTTTCACATTCTTTAGCAGACAACTGCTCTAAATGTACCTGACTTACATCTTTATTTTCTAGAGAGGAAAACTGGAAACATACCAGTGCTGCCACCGCACCCCCGTCACCTAACAGCAGGCTTATCGGGCAGCTCCAAGTGGACCTACTAATACTTCTCTCTGGCCTGTTGTTCTAAAAATTTTTTATCCTTCAAGTGTACCAAGTCCTTTTCTGTTTCTTTTGATTTATTTTTTTTTTACATTTATGAAGAATGCTTAATGTTATAAAAGCTACTTGGATGATTTTGACCTCAGAATTACAGAACACGTTTTAAAGTGACAGCGAGTGAATGTTTGTCACAGCAGCTAGATAACCCGGCCGAGTCGGACAGCCATCATTGCTTCACTCCTGCCCCATTTCTCCTAAGCAGATCCGTTGAGGGTGCTCCTCAGTGGTAGTGTGTATAACGGATGGTCTCCAGAATGAGATTGGCAGCTTTAATTTGTTTGATATGTGCAATCATAGTCCGTGTTAAATTCAAAATGCTTGTCCAATCAAGGATTCAATATAGAAAAGAGGCAGTAACAAGCATGCCGCATGCTATAATAAAGAAATCTGTTGATTGAAAACAGTTTGTATATTTTGGAAATGATAGGGAATGTAATTGGTGAGAAAGAAAAGGATAGCGCTTCATAAATAATAGGAAATAGAGCATATTTTTTACTGATAACACTAACTCAACTTAATAACATTTTGGTGTGGAATCTTTGTATGCCAGAAAATAAGAAAGGTGAGTCCTTTCTTGTTACTCTAAATGTCATGATTAACAAAGTGACCTTTTTTTTATTTTTGTTTTCACCGAGAGCAGCTTGCACGGGTTGAATCTTAGGCAGCAGTGGGTGATGGGCTCTGTTCTTTAAGAACTTTCAGAGAACGTCTTTCCTTTGTGTCCTCATTTGAAAAAACTAGCTATATATTTAACTTGTTTTTATTTATTTATTTATTTATTTATCATTTATTTCTTTATTTACAAAGTGATACATGTGGTAACAGAGTTCAACGGTAGAAAATTCCTCAGGGCAAAAGCATAATGGTCCTCCAGCCCCTGCTTCACTACCCTCCCTGAGGCTACCATGGCTTAGTGGGCTTCCTTCCAGCACTTTTATACATGTATATCTGGATAGAGATTCATATGCAAATCATCTGAAGGGCTGTACTATTAAACTAGATTTTGAGGGGCACCTGAGTGGCTCAGTCACTTAAGCGTCCGACTTCAGCTCAGGACATGATCTCGCGGTTCGTGGGTTCCAGCCCCGTGTCGGGCTCTGTGCTGACAGCTCAGAGCCTGGAGCCTGCTTCTGATTCTCTCCCCCACCCATCTCTGCCCCTCCCCTGCTTGCGCTCTGTTCTCTCTCAGTAAATTCAAAAACATTTTAAAAATTAAAAAAAAACTGGATCATGTCCTTCTAAAGCCCACTTTCTGTACAGATATAAAGTCACACCCTGGAGGGCTGATAATAGCAGCTTTGCGCCAGAAACCTGTGGTCACCATGTTTGTGGTGTCTCGGTGTTGTGTCTCGGGTGTGTTAGCAAAGATCCACTTCAGCAAGCTCCACCCGAGAGCATGAGCATCCCTCTGGGCCTCTTCCACTCATCATGCCGGTTTCCTGCTCTTCTCTCTGAAGAATTAATTCTTCAGCTACTGGAACTTTGCCTCAACTAAATACCATTGATGGTGCCTTTACCTGTCTCCTCTTACATTTACCTTTTCTCCTATTTTTAGTTCCTTTCCCCATTAGTTTAAAATCCTGCGTTTAGGGGCATCTTACTGCCTTAGTAGATCGTGTGGCTCTTGATCCCCGGATAATGAGTTCGAGCCCCATGTTGGGTATAGTTTACTTAAAAAAATATAATCCTACATTTAGACTTAGCACTAGTAATGTCATTTTATACAAAAATCCAGCATTTCAGAAAGTTCTGACTGTAAATTTTCACTCTACCAAATTGGTGGTGTTCATAAGTATAGAATACTATCTGACTCATAGAAGAGACTTAGAATGTAAGTTATTAATATATGCCGTTGCATCACCATTTTAAAAATGAGTAAACAATCTTTTATTTCCTTTCCATTAACCATCATGTTGAGGTAGCCAGAATACCCGATTCCCTGCATCCGTTCTAAATAAACTGGACTTTACTACATAAAGAATGAAATCATTGGGGCCCCTGGGTGGCTCAGTCGGTTGAGCATCCGACTTCGGCTCAGGTCATGATCTCGCAGTCTGTGAGTTCGAGCCCCGTGTCAGGCTCTGTGCTGACAGCTCACAGCCTAGAGCCTGCTTCCGATTCTGTGTCTCCCTCTTCTCTTTGCCCCTCCCCCAGTCATGCTCTGTCTCTCTGTGTCTCAAAAACAAATAAACATTAAAAAATTTTTAAAAAAAGAATGAAATTACTAACCAACATTAAAGTGCCCCAGTTAGCATATATTATCAGATTAAGTATTTGCTATAAGCAGAATCCATTTTCTTGGTAAGCTCTGTTTGTGTGGGATTGTATTTCTCCCTTGCCAAACATCTACCAATGTAACAGTTTTTTAAATACATTTTTTAAATACATTTCTTAAGTTTTTATTTATTTAAGTAATTTCTACACTCACTGTGGGGCTCAAACTCATGACCCCAAGATCAAGAGTCACACACTCCTCCAGCTGAACCAGCCAGGCACCCCTGTAGCACTTTCAATTCCAGGTTCTCCAAACTTGTCCCTCTGTGCAAGTTCATCAAACATGTAGTGAACATATTCTCTCTGCCAGGCCTTCCTTGTTCTAAGAAACAAATACACAGTGGCCTGATTCTCTGAGAATCCATCTTCTAATGATGGAGAGGGAGCCCATGTTCAAGAGGGGTGCTTAATTCTGCTGGAGTGGCAGAGTGGTTTCTCTTCCGCTTGTTGCGAAACCTTTCCGTGATGAAGAAAGGAAGGCTAGAACATTCTGCAGTCAGGAATGAGAAAACAAGCAGCCACCTGCACCCCAAGCAAGATTCTAATGACAGAATTCACCCCTGCAGGAAGAAGGTGAACCAAAATGGTATTCAAGTGTACACTGGGAACAGTACTTTCTGAACTTGGTTTGATTTCAGACTCCAGCATTAGTTTGTTTGTTTGTTTGTTTGTTTTTACCAAATTCTCATACTTATATACTTGCTCATACATATAGAGGTTATCTGAAAGAGCACGAGTGTATTCCTGTATAACATGTCTTGTGGAACATAGACAAAAGATAAATTCTTAAGTGGATAAGGGTGAGAAGCATTATTTTTAAAATATTTATGTATGCTATCTATTCCAGGCTATTCTTCCAAGAATCTTTTAAAAAACCATTTGAGGGGGCTCCTGGGCGGCTTGGTCGGTGAACCTTCCAACTCTTGATTTTGGCTCAGGTCAGGATCTCATTGTTTGTGAGTTTGAACCCCACGTCAGGCTCTGCACTGACAGCGTGGAGCCTGCTTAGGATTCTCTCTCCTTCTCTCTGTCTCTCTCTCTCTCTCTCTCTCTCTCTCTCTCTCTGCCCCTCCCCTGCTCTCGTGCTTTCTGACTCACTCTCGCTTGCTCTCTCAAAATAAATAAATAAACATTTGAGAGATTTAGTTCAAACTAGTTTAGTTTAGCTAAAGCCACTTCCCTCCCACAGTGGTGAGAGTTGACCAGCCCAGGAAGGTTCCCTGTCAAACCCTTGCCCACAGGACAGAAGAATTGAGAAGATGGAGAAAAGAGGGTACCTTGAAATCTGAGTTGCATATGTAGCATCTGAAACCTGGACCAAGCAAGTGCAGCCAGTGTCCGCCCAACAGAAAATACTAATAAATCTTAGGGTCTTTATTTTAGATTTTTGAAAATACAAATACATAGAAGTGTTAGTCATTCTTCCCATAACTAATAGAAGGCACACAGTTGGGGATGCCATCAGCACACAAACCCATGTATGCATAAATTAGTCAAGATTTCTGATCTCCGGTAGCCACCTTGTGATCTCAACACATTCTCTCCGGTCAGAACTCAGTGTTGAGCCCTGTCCACTGTGCAGCGCCCCACAGCTGGGAGGGTCTCAGTGTGCCCTGAACTCTGTGACGCAGTAGACAACCCGTAACGCACCTGGTGCCGTTTCATTGCACACAGACTGTCAGGTGTGCGAGCTTTGGGGAATTGAAACCAGGGCATCCGTTCTCTTACCTGCTGCTCATCAGAACTGCCAGGGGGTTGTGGCTTCTTTTGATGAACCAATGTGGTCAGCCTCTACCCGAGTATATTCAGAATGGGTCCAGTGAGATGAGTAGTGAGTGACGTGAAGCTACTGCCAAGCAACGAGTCGTAGCCTGGGCAGGTTTTTAGAGGGCCCTTGCCTCACACTGTCCCCTCGCGCTTTTGTCCATCTCTTGAAGTGTCCCTTGGCAGTGCTTGCCAGCCTCACTCTGCCAGGCCCTCGTGAGTCCACCCCCTCAGCCAAACATACGTCCATGCGGACGTGCATTTTAGCGGTGTGAGGGCAGACTGGCTATGTTTACATTTACTAACCATGTAAATGCTATCATTGTAAGTAAATCAATATTTTTATTGCCTTAAACTTTTAGTATTATGGCTTAAAGAGTGAAGGAGAATATAAGAACAGGTTTATCTCCTCACTCAGTATTACCTCATGACTCTCATAGGTGGACCAAAGTATTCAGGATTTGAAAGGTAAGAAGAGGCAGGATTTCTTGAGAAAAAGAAATCCTTCATGAAAGCAACTTTTAAAGTTGCCAGAACCCGAAAGTATGCTTAAGGCAAGATACTCAGAAGAACTTAGGGGGAATTATGAGCTGGTGTTGTATCTACAAGACGACTTCTGATGGTGGTGAGTTTTCTGACTTTGCAAAGTACTGTTGCAAGTCTGTCGACTGCAGTTCCCTCCATCGCCCTGCCCAGGTGTTGTCTTGTCTGCTCGCCTCTTTCCCCGGCCCTCCTGCCTCTTAGTGAGCACCTGCTCTTGTTGGACCGCTTCCATACCTGGAGTTTTCGTTTAGGTCTCTTTGACTTAGATGTATCAGAAAGCATTCTGAGCTGAAAGAGGAGTTCGTCATGAGGATCCAGAGATTCTCAGAGCCCAGGCCTGGAAAGGCAGCTGATCCAGAGCCTGCCCTCATCCCCACTTCCCATCTGCACATCAGCTCTTTCCTTTTCTTTCCTGAATTAGAGGGTCTTTCTCTGCTGTGGGCACACTGGACGGAGTTTGCTCACGCTGCGGTTCCCAAGCCTGAACTGAAATAGGATCTCTTCCTCATTCCCTGTCTCAATTCTAAGTCCTTGGAAAAGTTTTGCTCTGAACCATCCGGCAGCATTACCCTGTAGAGAATAATCGTTAGGGGCTTACTGTGGCCAAGGGTGGAGACCCACATCCCAAGAGCGGTTTTCCACAGACCTGGCTGCCACAGGTTTACAGATGACTGTGCTTGTCTAAGCAAGGTCTGCGTAAAGCCTGCGCCACCCTTCTCTGAAAAGATGAGAGAGGTTTTTAAATAATTTTTCCTAAGAAGGTAAGGAGGCTATAAAAGGAAGCAGGCTTATGGGGTGAGCCCCACTTTCATTCACAGATAGTTTGCCTTTTGACAGTCGGCATAGTTGACAGAACGTATGGTTCCTCATCTTTTTTTGCTTCCATTGCCCACTTCTGGCTTGGATAGCAGAGAAGGGACCCTAGACAAAGAAACTTAGACTTGGCCCGAGGAAGATGTGGGTAAGGGCTACTTATGGGGCTGGTGAGGGCTGTGATCATATTAAGAAACCTCTTCCAAGTTTCATATCTGCATCTGAGCCTTTTAGGCTGACGCTGCTGGCCTCAGGCTGTGTTCACTGTACAATACCCCTTCAGTGTCGTATCTGGCCTTTGCCATGGCATGACTGGAGGGTCCTTCATTTTCCCAGACTTCTTCACGTACAGAGTGTGCAGTCCCCTGTTCCCTTTCCAGCCTCTTCCATTTACCTGAGAAATAGCCATTCACCAAATACAAACATGTGCTCTCCCTTCTGGTTATTCTGAATTGGCTTCTCCATGATCTCTGCACAGTGGGGAGTCCTTCCTGGGAACCACCTTCTTTCTGTGGTGACACCTGCAGTGTGTTGGCTGACCCAGAGCAAACCCACATGTTCACTTTTCCTCCTCAGACCTGCCCACCCCTTGTCCCCTCAACTAGATTACCGTTTCCTCTTCTTGGAGATGCCTGCAGTTCTCGGCCCATTTTCGGATCAGAGTGTCTGAACTTCCTAGCCCCTGATTCCTCTGGATAGCTTACTGTGGATCATCATTCAAGTTTTCTTTTTTCTCCATGAAATCCCCACCCAGCCAAGAGAGTATTTCACTGTTTTAAAAACTAGTCACTTAACAATTGAATGACAGGAAGAATTCTCACCCCAAGGAAGAATTATTGGGCACACGTGAAGAGGGAGCCTCAGACATTGTTTCCAAACCAGGGGTAATTTTGCCCTCCCAGGGAACATTTGGCAAAATCTGGGACATACTTGACTGTCACAACCTGGGGGGTGTGTTACTGGCATCTGGTAGGCAGAGGTCAGGGATGGCGGCAAACACAGGACAGCCCCACAACAAAGAATTACTGGCCTGCTGTGTCAGTAGATTAAGAAACCCTGACTTGGAGCTAGTGAAATCGCTGCGGAAGGGTGAGTTGGTTACGGGGAGTGCCTGGGGGCACTGTGCTAAATACTGAGAAAATTCTAGGTAGTATTTTGTCAGTCAAAGATCACTAGGGGAAGCAAATGTGATGATGATTTTCTGGCCCTGAGGAAAGTGGTCCGGACTTAGGGCCACTAATTTTCTAGAAAGGCAGCTGTGTCGTTTGCTATGGAACAGCGGTTTTCATGCTTCTGCTCTGGGGGCTCCTTACTTTACATGTTTAAAAAGTACTGAGGGCCCTAAATTCATTTTAAAGTTAAAATAATAAACTCACTTTGTATTAACACAGAAACCCATTTTATGAAAATAACCACATTTTCAAAAAAGAACATTTTAAATGTTTGCACGATGTTGTAATAGCTGCCATAATAGAAGGCAACTGCTGTTGCGTGTCCACTCCTACCTTTAGCCCGTGGCGATGTCACACGCCATGTAGGCTCTGGACACCCTCAGGAGACTCAGGGAGAGTTAGAGTGAAAAAGACAAATCATGTAAATTACATCTTTATAAAAGTTTCAAAAAGTTTTGATCTTGAGGACCCCTGAAAGGGGCTCACGTTCCCCCTCAGGGGACCCTGGCCCATATGTTTAAAGAACAGCTGCTCTACAACTCGGGGGTCAGTGAACCTGAATGGGAAGAAGGTTATACCTCTTTATGTTGCCTAACCTTTAACTGTTAGTGCTGCCTTCACTTACGGACAGAGGCCTCACACTACAGTGGTTCCAGTGGTATCTATGATTTCGTCACCAGTAGAAGTCACAGGTATTTTCTGATCACATTACAGTTCTTAGAGAGATCTCAAATATTACTTCTCAGTGCTTTGAAACTGCGGTTGCTACAGCACCAGATCTGGTCATTTAATGCCCTCCAAGGGAAGTACGTGTACTACTGTACCACAAATATGTCCTTTAACTATTTTCATAAATGTATTTCACTCTAATTGCTTTCCTTTGTAATCCTGTGTATTTTATTTTACCTATTTAAAGACATTCTGAAAAAAAAAAAAAACAATTAAAATTAAAACCTTCTGAGAAGGGGTCCCTGGGCTTCAGTAGAGTGCCAAAGAGGTCGTTGGTACAAAAATCTTTCAGAGGCCCTGCTCTAGAAAATCAGAGAGCCAGAAAAGCAGCACTAGGCCAATTTGGGGGATCGATCTGGCCCCAAAGCAAGTTCCTGTGCCTTGTTGTCGGCCTGCCCACCTCTGTACACACAGCCTCAGCTTCGGGTCATCACAGTACGCAGTACTCAGAGTGCACTCCGTCCGTTCGCAAGAAGAGTTTGGCACCTTGTAACGTATGTTTTAGAAAGGTTGCCTTAATTCACATAATAAACGCCAGTCTTCTCAGCCAACACAAGCTGCCCCAAGAGTTCTAGGTAGCCAAGGCTTTCCTTCTTACAAGTTAATAAAGCTTCCTAAATATTCCTAGGCAGGCACAGAAACAGGCTAAATTGATTGCTTCTGAGAAGGGACACGGGGTGGATGGGAGACTTTTTGTTGATTGGTTGACTCTTTAATTTTAGCGGTTATATGTGCACATAATTTGAGGTGTCTAAAGTTCAGTATAGCTGGTTAGAAAAAGCTGTCCCCTTTCGCATACTGCTCCTATCCCACAGACCTCAAAAGCACCCACTTGTAACTCGTTCCACGACTATTTCTAGTATTTTGTTCTTATATCTGAACAACAGGCACAGAGTGCATTCTCTGCTCACTTTCTCCAGTGGACACTGAGGGCCTGGCACCCTGCTCCCACCCCTGCCACACCGTTCCTGCCTCTCCCCTGTGCTCAGGAGGCAGTTAGATCACGCTTCCAGCCGGCCGGCAACATTTATATGTACCATCCCTCCCCCTGGTTATCTAAACCTGCTCTTCATCCGGTTCAAACATAGCTGGTGTTCTGGGCTTGGGGCCCTCACGGCCTGGCGCACAGCTGTTATCTTGGGGACCTCCCCTTGCCTCCCCCCCAGAGTCCTCGTGTCCTGGATTCTCCGGCTGTGTTTACTGTTCCTCTCTGGGGGAGAGGTAGAGTCCCTCTCTTCCAAGTAACTTCCTGGAAAAGGATCTATGGCAGATGAAGTGTTGGAGACCTTGCTGGTCTTAAAATGTCCTTCATCTACTGTCAGACGTGATCACTAGTTACAGCCTTCTAGACTGGAACTCCCATTTCTTTCATAATTTTGGAAACATTGTTCTGTCTTTTTTGAAAGCTTACCTGATTCCTAATCCTTTGTATTTGTGACCCTCTTGAATGGCTTGTTCATTTTCCGCAGCTTAAAGGATCTCTTCTGCACCCTGCCACGAGCACGTTCACAGTAGTGTGTCTCGGTGTGGGGCGGTGTTCATTCACAGTGCTAGGCTCTTTGTGGGACCTTTCCATCTGGAAAGTCAAGGTCTCCAGTTCCGAGAAGTATTTAATGAACACTAAGCACGAATTGAGAAATACTTTTTTTGAGAAATAGTTTTTGAACACTAAGAACCAGATGCTGTTGTAAGCGTGTTCAGTGTTTTAATTATTTAATTCTTTCAAAAGCCTTATGAAGTAAGTGCTGTTGTTATCTGTATATTACAGAGAGAGGTTAAGAAACCTGGTCAAGGTAGCACAGCAAGTTGACAGCAGCTAGGATTTGAATCCAAACAGTAGCTCTAGAGCACATTTTAAACCTAACTACCTTGTGCACAATGTTTGTAAATTGTGTTAAGAACTAAAACTTAGTCTCCAACTTTGTTACAGATGTCCCCAGACTTCCTTAATGGACCAGTTGTCTTAATTTCACCAACTTCTATTATAGCCCTTTTTTCCACATAAATGTTATTAGATTACGGAGGAATTTTTTTTATTTTTTATTTTTTTTATTTATTTTTTTTTTTACTGTTTACCTCAAAGAAAATGTCATTAGCACAGAACTGGTTGGTACTAAGATAATTGCCTAAAACTTGATGTTCATTACATGAAAAGAGCGTAAATCGGCCACTCACCCGAAGGTAGTATTGGAGAATGAAAGTGATAAAGCTTCAGTATTCCTCTTTGCCCCTTCAGTAATAATAGAGGGAGAGTTTTGAAATCGTGGAAGCTTACATAAGCGTTCTAGAGGAATTTGATTTTCTTTACAGGGCAGTCATCTTCATTTTTATGAAACTGACATCACTGGAAAACTGTTTTTACCTCAGGTTAAAATTTGACTGACCTATTCTGTTGCCGACTTGAGTCATACCAGGTCACAGAAACCCAAAAATAAGTATGTTCTAAGTATTGGGTAACCATTACAACCTATTTAGAGCCAGGATCCACTGAAGCCACGTTGACTTTTTTTCTCCATCACCGAGATAGCAGACATCTTCATCAATAATGTCCTCATGTGCTCCTTAGCTCTCCGCAGAGGGAGTGATGCCAGCAAGATGTACAGAAGAAAATTCAGTGGCATCTCCACGGTCCAGAGTTAGGACTATTGCTCCCTATGTCGGTCCCTGCACTGGTAACATTCTTCTTTTCCAGTAATGTATTTTGTGATTTGACTCGGCCCACGGTTTGTCTGAATGCGGACAATTGCATCGTATTGTATAATACACTTGTATTAAGGGTGCTGCTGTCTACTCTTTCTCCATGCTGAGGAATGTCAGAAGGCGAGTATTCTGCATCTAAAGGAAACATGAAAAATAAAAATGGAAACACCTGATGAATGCCTTTACTTACAGTAATCAAGGGGCAGCTGCACTCTCAGTGATGAGGGCCTGCTCTGGGCTTAGCTGAGCGGGGCCCCATGGGCCTCGGAGCAGGAATTAAGTCCGGCGTGAGGGATGCCGCCTGTTCAGAGGGAAAGACCGTGTTACAAGTACAATGTACCGGTTCAGGTTAAATCAGAAGGGAAATTTTGCCCTTTGAGTTTGGGGTGGCGGAAATGATCTATAAATCACTAGTTTCTGTGCTCTACGGAAGAGATTTGGACCCTGTATTTTCCCCTATCTCCCCTCATAGGATGGTGAGTTTCCTTTAAGGATTTGGGTTTCTCTGTGTACCACTAATAAATGGCCAGAGAAAGAATCACCAATTAAAATCATTTTATGATAAGTGCCTGTGTCTTTTCAACTAGCTGCTTCTCTTTGTAGAACTCTCTAAGTCAGGAAAATGATTCAGGTGAAGTCCATGCATTTTGATGTTAACGGATTCCACTCTTACGGAGAGACAACCAGTTAACAACATGAAATGAGGGTGGTGATGGTTTTCGAAATGAAATAATGTTTGATATAACTTCGAGCTTTCTCTCTGAACTTTGGCCGTACTATAGAAAAGCTAGGAGGCGGGAGGCAGCCCTGTCAAGCACAGAATTACGCACGGGGGAAAAAATTAATCTAAATACTGAGGGAGAAGCCTGTGTTCTCTCACATGATATTTAGCAGCAAGAGCAAGGAGAGGGATGTTTCTTTCTTTGTGTAATGTGCTGTAGTTACAATAAACACAAGATTTCCAAATCTCAGAGGACTCTCTTGACAGTTGCTTGATAACAGCTTTTTTCATTCCATAGTTTTGACAGTTCGTGTGTGTTGCCATATCTAGTGTAAACTAAAACATCACTGTCATTCTGTTTTTCTTTTGTATGTGGCTTCTCTTTTTTTTTCATCTTTAGGATAATGAAAAAGATGGGCTTTTCACTCGTAGACTAGAGGAAGGCAAGTTGTGTGTGGAGATTAGCATGTGTTTATGAGTTTTGAAAGATTCAAGTTGACAGCAGAACACTGCTTTAAATAATTTTCTTCTCCATATTGCTTCAGGAAAAGTATAAGTGGGATGTGTAAGTTTTCTCTTAATCTTTTGATAAATAGCAAATCCGAGGCATCTGTGTGGGTACCTATATTATTTATCTGTGGTTATTGAAAAGCACTGAATACAATAAACCTCCCTAGCGCTCCAGGCTGTGCAGCCTTTGAAAAACGGGAAGCGTCCCATTCCTTGTCATTAACACCGTGTTGCCCTGTTTCCCCTGGGTGCTTTTCAGTCCCCAAGGATGCTTCCCACCATGTGCTGGATCCCCCATCCCACTCACTCCTGCCAAGTTCATAGCCAAGTGGTGTCATCGGTTTGTTTCAGAAACCATGGGGGACCACTGCCACCATTATTTATTTATCTGGTCTTTGTTTTTCTAGAGTCGCTCTAGAAACTGAATTGCATCGGCAGGCGCCGTTTTCGAGGCTGCAGGGGAGTTGACAGGCCAGAAGTGCAAGTCAGGGTCACGGCAGTCTCGACTCCTCAGGTGGAAACTCTCAACTTTTGCACATGCCCGAAAGGGTCCCATGGAGTTTATCCCCCATCACCTTTGATTCACAGAAATCTCAGTGAGGTTATTTTGCCATCAAACCAAATTTGCGGTAGCGTAGCAAAGCTCCCAATGCCGTCAGCTGGCATGTTACAGACAAATTCCAATTACTTTTCTACTTCGAGCTATTGTTAAACACTACAAGCTAGCTGACAGTAAAATTATAAATACAGGTGTTGTCACACTACACTATAATCAGAATTTTAATTTGAATTTTCATTTGTAAAGCCCTTTTTTTTTACATGAAAATGGGAATAGAATTAGTTTTATTGACAGTAAAAAGACATTTTGAAAGCTTCCTAAATCATTACCTGTATTTAGCAGGAGGAAAAATTGTATATGTCCATGTAAAAAGAAGAGTTTTATTATCACATATTTACTCATTATATTTGGTGGTAAATAAAACGGGGAAGACGTGTTTGACAAATGATTGACGGAACTCACTGGGTTTTTGCTTCATCAGAACAATAGACAGACATAAATATATATTTTGCTTTTGTTTTGCTCTGCTATTACCGATGCAGACCTGTAGACGAAATCTTCTTCTAGCAAATTAAGTACAGCCTGTTGGGAGTCTGCACGCAATGCTCAACTTTTTTATTTGGCAATTTTCTCTTCTTACCCAGATTCATCATCCGTGGTGCTTCCCCCCCCTTGCATGGTGGTTGGAGTGGGTTCCCCTTCTCAAGTCCCTTTTTTTCCCTCGAGGCATTTAGTGTCGTGTCTGCCAGATTTCAGTGATGAGCAGCGAATTGCTTTTAAAGTGGGCATTATGCCAGTTCAGCAGCACAATGGAAAACCAATCTTCCCCCATTCTACTTTTGATGCTGTTATTGTAGCATTTTCCATAACTGCTGCCACAAAAAAAGAGGGGGGGGGGGGAGATGTGCTCAATTGCTACCAGTTAGTCAAGTTAAATCCAGAGTAGCATTAAAATTACTCTGAAAACTGTTTGTCAGAGGTCATGTGCCGTCTGTGGCTGCTGCAGGGAGGAGACACGTTCTGTTCGGGCGGCTTTTTCCCCTTTATTATCACCGTCACTGACCAGCTCTCTAAATAGCCCTTCACTACCTGTTTACTTACTGTCTTCACCTCCCTGTTGAAAAAATGTGTCAAACAGAAATGTTGAAAAGTTTCTTTAAAGTGCTGGAAATAGCAGGAGAGTGAGTTGTTCAGGGTGCTGGAGTTTGTACAGTGTGAAAGCACGAGAAAGTGGGGGAGCACGAGAACATAATTCTCTGGTTTCTATAGCAAGATTACTGTTTTCTTCTTTTTAGCTTCATGTTTCAACCGCTGGGTTCACTGTTCTACTTTTTTTAATAGCACAAATGGAATTTATCCTCTCTCCATCTCCAGCCCCCCTCCCCTGGCTTTGCTCGTAAATGGAAGCGACTCCGACTATGGCTACAGGCCACGCGGCAGCTGTATGTGCTGGACTGGATGCCTTTTGCAGTGCGCCATATTTTTAAAATCAGGGCCAATAGATGGACTCTTTTGAGGGTGACGGTACCACTGCAGTCCTGCCCCATTTCCTCGGCATTTATTTACACTTCAAAAATGACATAAATATCCTATAATCTGTGCCGAAAATAATTGAAGTGTGATCACTTAGGTGTATTGCGCTAATAAAAGCACGTTGGATTTCGGGGATGCCTTTCTTCTAAAGACTGCAGGTTTATTTAACTGTATACTACCTCTAAAGGGTTTTTTTTCTCTTTCTGTTAATCCTGTCTATCGTTTCACCAAACTCTCAGCCCTAGGAAGGCAGGCATTTTTGTCCACCTCGTTCACTCCCATAGCCCCAGGGCTTAGAACAGTATCAGATGCATAGTAGGCACTTGATAAATATTTGTTTTTTGGGTTTTTTTTTTGTTGTTTTGTTATTTTATTTTATTTTTGAGAGACATAGAGACAGAGCGTGAGGAAGGGAAGGGCAGAGAGAGGGGGAGACACAGAATCTGAAGCAGGCTCCAGGCTCTGAGCCGTCAGCACAGAGTGGGGCTTGAACTCACAGACCGCGAGATCATGACCTGAGCTGAAGTTGGCCGCCCAACCGACTGAGCCACCCAGGCGCCCCGATAAATATTTGTTGAATGAGTTATTAAATGATCTGTGCTTCTCTTGTGAGTTCGTGGAGTTGTACCCTGTGCACTTATTTATATATTTTTTAATCCCGCTAGAATGCCAAACTATGGTCCTAAAGTACAGCCATCACACTAATTTTAATCTTTTGCTTCTTTAATTCACCCCCACCCTATCCCAAGTCGTACTGGACACCTAGTGGGTACTCAGTAAATGTTTGTTGAATGAACAAGTGGAAGAAGTCTGCACACAGGTTACTTGCCATGGGACATAAGCCATTTGGTGGTAGATAAAGGGGTAGCTTAGTGCCCCACCGTGAGTATTTATGAAGAGTCTAGAATTCTCAGTCTTGGGTTGGTCCGGAGTTCTTTCCCATGTATTACATTGGTTTTCTGGGCGTATGTTCAAGCATGTTTCAGATCCATGTTTTCCTTCAGTTTCTAGTTTGAGAGCATATGAATTTTTCCTCAAGCATGCAAGGAAAGACTCCAATGATGATGCAGTCGGTATTCATAACCGGCCCACTCGCTAGTGCCATCTCGATGAATCCATTGCACGCTCTCCATTGTGAATGGTCCGGTCTTAACATGGGAAGGAGGCTGCCCTCCATGGTGGGAGTCATGCATGATAGCAGTTAGACCTCCCTCAGCACCGTTTGCCTGTCATGTGGTTACACGTTCTGTCATTCTGCTCTGTCCTTGCGAAGCAAGGGAAGGAAGTACAGGCCCAGAGGCTGCTTAACAAGGTCACAGGCTTCCGAGAATTCAGTGACTTAATCAAGAACTGTACCGGGTAAGAGACACACTGCTTTCCCTTGTAATCATTGAGTTGTAAATGCGACATAGCTTTAAATGGATAGCAACAATTTGCAAATCAGTAAGACCCATTTTGTAATTAGGTTTGGACTAAGCATTAAAAAATATACATTGAGGACTATCATAGTAAAACTGCAGAGCAGTAATGGGGATTCTTTCTTGGCGGCTAAAAGTGCGCATGTTAAACATACAGAAATGGAGGTAGTGAGTTTCTCTAGCTACTAACAGATTCTCTCAAAAGAATGCCTTGATAGAAACCTTTTTTTTTTTTTTTAGAGATTTTATTTTTTAAGTAATCTCTCCACCAAATGTGGAGTTCGAACTCAAAACTGCTAGATCAGGAGTCACGCACTCTAACAACGGAGCCAGCCAGGCACCCCAGAAGCTTTTTTTTTTTTTTTTTTTTTTTTTTAAGCAGCAGATGCCACAAGGATCACGTGTTGATGTGAGAGGAATCTGGAATATACAGTGAGACGTTCTCTCATGTGCTCATTCTATCGCTTCTCCGATGTCATTTGACCTTCGTCCAAGAGAATCCAAAGAACATACTGAAATAAGGATTCTGATTTTAATTAGAGCAAATTTAAACATCTATAAAGTGGAACATTTTGCCTTACATGCCCTAGCATCAACATTTTACACAGGGGAAGAAAACAAGGATGTTCACTGTAGCATCCTGCATCAGCATTTGTTAAAATTCCAAAGACCTCAAGTTGCCTGGGCCAACTGTGGAAAATCTTATATAAGAGTACTAGGAGGGAAACTTGTGCCTTTTAAAAAAAAAAGGATACTTCATGCAGGCTGGGAAGTAGGAGAATAAGAGTTTCTTTTCATGTGCCTCCACCAAGAGGGTTTAGGGGAAAGAACATGAACTACACATGTGACCTTGCAAAAAGCCTCTTGGTCCAGTTTCCTTGTGGGTATAGTGTCACTTCTGTTTAACTTACAGGGTTATTGTTAGGATGAAACAATAGGATGTGTACCTATGTAACCCTCTCTATAATAGGAATTGGCTAATGTTTTTCTATAAAGGGTCAGATCACGAATATTTTCAGCTTTGAGAATGAGACGGTCTCCATTGCCACTGCTCAGCTTCCCCGTTGTTGCTAGAGACAATACAGAAACCAGTGGGCACGGCTCTGTTCCATTAAAACTTTATTGACACAAACAAGAGGCATTGTGGATTTGGCCTTCGGGTCATAGTTTGCTAACCTTTGACCTACAATAACGAAAGGGATGAAATATATAAAATACCAAGTATTTGCTTATCACTCTGAGTAGATAACCCCCCAGGTCAGAATCAGCCTGTGTGGTCACCTGTTGGCCCTAAGGAGACAGATAAGGAGAAAGCCTAAAGGGACCATCTCATTCAAGAGGAAGTCACCTGCAGTAAGTTTCAGTCCAGGCTTCCGAAAGTTTTACAGATTCTGCAGAGAGAATTTCATTCCATTCAGGTTACATTGATTGATGGCTTCATTTAGGCCACATAGCCTCACATGAGCCTCCAGCCTTTTCTCTAATAAAGTATTCCTTCCTTAGGACAGTTGGTTTCTGCAGAGCCTTGATGTTGTGGTAGAGAAAAGATTCCGGTATTAAAATAGCTAAGTAGGGGGCACCTGGGGTACTCAGTGGGTTAATAAGCATCTGACTCTTGGTTTCAGCTCAGGTCATAGTCTCAGG